>JBBPBX010052700.1:0-24110 GCA_038048925.1 Garcialebias charrua
TGAAAACGAGGGTGGACGGGACCCCAACAGGTGGTGGAAAGGACGCGTCATCTTCTCGAGAGAAAAAGCAGCCTCTGTTACATCTGAGTGACCGGTGCTCCCCTGAAAAAGAAGTTTGGAACAATCGCTGAGCCAGATTTTGAGATGGATCTGGTCAGAGCAAAGCTCCCCACTTTGTTAGGATGTGGCTTGACTATACCCTATGCCACACACAATTCAGGTTTGCGACCTGCTACTGTGCCCGCATCCTCCACCAAGAAGAAAAAGACTTGAACAAAGGCTCTCCCCAAGAAGAAAAGACCCGCACAAAAAACCATCCCCAAGAAGAAAAAGACCCGCACAGAAACTCACAGAAGAAAAAGACTTGAACAAAAGCTCCCCCCCCAGAATCACATGAACTTATTTCACAGACAAAAGCTTTCCCCAAGCAGAACTGGACTGATCTCATAAGCAAAAGTGTGCCCAACAATGAAAAACTGGACTTATTCCACACACAAAGAACTTCCCCCCCCCAGAGATGAAATGGATTTGTGCCCAACAATTTATGCCACAAACAAATCCCCAAGGGACAGAAAGAACTTGTTCTGAAAACTGGACACTCCCTCCCCTGGGCAGACACTGAACTTACCCCCCCACTAGAAGAAAAAGATGGATGCTGTGAAGAAGAATGTTTGATCTATTTCATTTTTTAAGTTCAAACCGGTTGTTTTTACTTTCCTGGGCAATAGTTGATATCAAAGAAGTTTCAAACTTATTTTATTTTTGTGCCCATAAAGGGCTATTTTGTTGTGTGTTTGAGAATTATTTCCCACATCTTTGAAAGTGTATAAGTTCCATTTAATTGTTTAACACGACAAATTAGATTGGTTCTTTTTTGGTTAAAACAAATTAGATTGGTTCTTTGGTTAAAACAAATTAGATTGGTTCTTTTTATTTTAAAACAAATTAAATAGCTTATTTCTTTTATTTGTTTAACACAAATAGATTAGTTCCTTTATATATATATATGTTTCTTCTCAAAAGTTCTATTTCTTTGGAAAAACTTAGTTTTTGTGGGTAAATAGACTAATCCCTGCTAAATATATTATTCCTTTTAAAACTTTTGACATAAGCCATAAAGTGAGACCTTACTCATTGCAAAATTCTCCTCAAAATCTTTATTTCTCTCAAACATTGAAATAAGTCATGAAATATGACAATCAACAGAGTTCTCCAAAACTTTATAATCTCTCAAACCATCCTAAAAAGGTGATTCTGCATGTTCAGGGCGTTACTGTGGAGGCACGGGATGGTGGTGTGAGTTTTTGCCTCTAAATTAGAAATTCGGCCTCAGGGGTTGTTTTCCGCACCGCTCACCTGATTGATAATGATCAGTTTATATATGATAAAGAGGATGAAATGATGGAGATGTTCAATATTTATCATCTAAAACTAATTACTCTGACCCAATAATTATAACCCAGCTCACTTATATCAAATATTCTCTGTTCCCTTTAAACACTTATATTTGATAGTACAAACATGTTGTTTGCTTTTTCTCTGATACAGAAAAGACAGTCTTCTAGCCTTGACAAATGTTTGGACTAGATGTTCTTGTTTGATCAGAACCATGACTTGTTTGTTTTATCTGTAAGACGTCAGAGCTTGTCAAACTCCACCTGCTTCTTGTTTAAATAGCTTGTCATGTCCAGTACAATTTGGAATTGTGCAGGACAATGTATTTGAGACCAAACTAAGTTTCAAAGGACATTAAAAGCCCTTCCCCTTTGCAAAGTTGTTTGTCTGATTTAACACTGTTCTCTTGTTTATCTTTGTGTGGTTTTTATTAAGGTAACAGGGGTTTAAAATCCCCATCATAATCTATGAAATACTTCACAATATGAAATAAGTGTGTTATTTGGTGACAGCCTATGCTGTAAATAGAGTGTGTAACTGAGCCCAATATCAAAACTAGATAAATCCAGCTAAAATCTAAATGACATGCAAATTTAACATTATACTAAATACGGAAGGAATAGGAAAAATAGTAAAGTTGAAAAAACATACCAGTTTAATAAACTGTACTGGTCAGTAGGGCAATGCACATTAGAGCACAGTTAAACATTTAGAACAGTTAGTGCAACCAAACTGTCTCAGAACTGTACAAAACAACCCCTCAAACAGAATAAATATAACAACAACAACAAATCAGCAAACAAGGTTGAATGAATTAACCACACTTTTCAGTCTCAAAACTTCAGCAGGCAAGGCTGAGTGAATTAACCACACTTTTCAGTCTCTTGACTTAACAAAGCAGTCAGTTAGCTCTAAAACGTTGCAGGCCTGAAGGGACTCCGTGAGCTATCATCCTCAGAATAGCAGTTCCAGAGATGGCGGCTCCCAGAACAACAGCGAGGAATGGGTTACTCACCCCCACCATGGATTACCAGTTTGGAACTAACGGCAATGAAACTGCTCCAACTTCAGTCCAACGGTACTTTCCTGTTCACGAGCGTGGTTTGGGTCCGCAGCTCCACATCCAAGCAATACGCTGAACGTGGTCCGGTTCAGTGGCTCCAGAAAACAGACAAAAACGTCCAGGGAAAAGTTTTGTAGCTTCAATGTTAGCTAAAACAAAAAGTCCCAGCGGTATTGATCCAAACCTGTTCATCAACGGCTGCCGACCAACTCCTTCACACCTCCAACAACGCTTTTTTCCCCCCAGAGCATCACAGCCAATCAAATTGCTTAAACGCCCTCACCCCAGACCATACAGCCAATCAAATTGCTTAAACTTGATTTTGCCCTTGACAGACCAGCAGGATAGCAACAAGTGAAACGATGCATTTACTGGCAGTGGTAAATAACAGTTACTAACAAAAACGCTACATTTACTGGGTGTTTTAAGCCAATTGAAAATACTTGTACATACTATAATGTTAAGGACTTTTACAGTGTGTAAAACCTCCAATATGTGAGTGCAAAACATTAGCCAGATTAAGTAAAAGGCGATTATTACTGTTTAAAGTAAAAAGGCCTACAATGCATTGCATGTAAGAACATGTTTAAGGTGTGTAGGAAAAAAGAGTTATACTGTATATATATAACCCAAGGGGTTACATCCTCCCCCTTCTAAAAGTCCAGATGCCCTCATCGGACTATCTACGCAGAACAATTCAATTTACCCTTGTTGGCTAAATTACTTGTCATAAAAACCCCAAGCTAAACTAGAGGAGGCACACACTGGACCACAGGGGCATGGCTCCTTCTTCCAATGGTGATTCTTACTCCACGGTGTACTATCACTAATGGCTCGTCGAAAGAATGTCCAGGCCTGTCATAACTGAGCCGAATGACTGGCTTAATCTCTCGTCGTGAATGATGATTATTAAGGGGCTCTGCAATGCTTTCAGACTGACTAGCCAAAAGGGTCGCTTCCCCAGCTAGACCTGTGGCCCCCACCGGGTCGTCAGGTAGCTGTCTAACCTCTGGTCCCTTCGCAGCCTCTGAGGCTGTGACAGCACTCATAGGTTCTGTCGGACAAGCACTATTTGAAGGTGTTGTGGGGTCTGTAGTGACATGAGACTCTGGTCGGTTGACGTGGTCTGCCAGTAGATCTAGTGCTTGGGAAACCGACTCTCTCTGAGCAGTGGATAGGTACCACAAATCGTCTTCCTCCGCATCAGACAGAAGCTCCTTGTCCGTTCCGTGCATTGCACTGTCATCATGCATGTTTGTCTGGATTTTTGTTGAGGACCTTGTTTCAGATCGGTGGTATTCTGGTTTCTCTTCATGATCATCAGGAAACCGAACCAGGTGTCCAATAGGTAAGAGATTATCACGATGCAGAGTTTTGACAACGACTCTACCTTTTTCCGACTTTACCTTGTAAACCGGCAAGCTTGGCAGTTTTTCCATCACTATATAAGGGCTTGAGTTCCACTTATCTCCCAGTTTATTCTTGCCAGGTACACCTGTCATTCGAATGAGTACTCTGTCTCCAGGTTCTAGAACTTGATTTCTTACTCTAGTGTCATAGTATCTTTTGTTGCGCTGGTGGCTCTTGTCTGCAACTTCTTGTGCCAATTGGTAAGCCTGTTGCAACTCTGCTTTTAGCTTTTCAACATACTGAAGGTAACTTTGGTGATCTTTGCCATCTGGAGATGTCCCAAAACATATGTCAACTGGCAGACGAGCCTCACGACCAAACATGAGGTAGTATGGTGAATAACTGGTAGAGTCATTTTTCGTACAATTGTAAGCGTGAACCAGCAAACTGATATGTTGACTCCACCTTTGTTTTTGAGAGGGATTGAGCGTGCCCAGCATAGATAGGAGGGTGCGGTTAAAACGTTCCGGTTGTGGGTCACCCTGGGGATGATAAGGAGTCGTCCTTGACTTCTTTATGCCCAACATTTGCAGCAGCTCTTTGATTAATCGGCTCTCAAAATCACGTCCCTGATCAGAGTGAATCCTCGCAGGCAGTCCGTAGTGAATAAAGAACTTGTCAACCAAAATCTTGGCAACGGTTGAGGCTTTTTGATCTTTGCTGACATAGGCCTGGGCGTAACGGGTAAAATGGTCTGTAACCACGAGGACATTGGCCACTCCCTTCACATCAGGCTCAATAGATAAAAAATCTATGCAGACCAGGTCGAGAGGGCCACTGCTAGTGATTTGATTTAGTGGTGCAGCCCGTTGGGGTAGGGTTTTGCGGGCAACACACCTGCCACAATTCTTGATGTAGTCGGTAACATCGGAGACCATCTTGGGCCAGAAAAACCTGTCTCTCAATAGCTCAACGATGCGATCTATTCCAAGGTGCCCAGAATCATCATGAAGCGCCCTGAGTACTTGTGGTCGGAATTGACTTGGGAGAACGAGTTGTAAGTTCTGGCGGCCATCAGGTCTGGAAACTTTCCGGTGCAACAGTCCATCTTTCATCAGGAGTTTTGAACTTTCCCTTTGTAGAAGCAATAACTCAGGATGTCCGTTGGAGGGCCAGACCCCAACTTGAACTGCTTTCTTGGCACGACCAATCACAGGATCTAGGTCTTGTGCTTTGGCCAGATCTACTTTGCTTAGTCTCTCCAAAGGACTTAACTGCAGGTGAGTAAAACAAGCATATGCATCAGGAATAGCACTCGGCTTGGCCCCTAGTTGATCGATAAGTCGCTCTGAGTGCTCGGAGGACTGAGTTCTGTCCACAGGGTGGAAAAGAGCTTTAACTCCAGCGGGGGATATTATTCTCCAACTGTGGTCATCATCAATTGCATGTCTGGACAACCAATCAGCATCCACATTATCTCGGCCAGGTTTGTATTGGATGTCAAAATCGTAAGTGGTGAGGGCGGCTAGCCACCTATGACCCGTTGCGTTCAACTTGGCAGTTGTAAGTATGTAAGTGAGGGGGTTATTGTCCGTCCTCACTGTAATGTTCTTATTCTTAGTAAGAATAAAACATCGGGAAGAAGCCTCGTGCGTTAGCTTGATAACTTCTTTATTCAACTTTTCTTCTACTACGTTCTGTACAGTATCTACATGCAGTAGCCTACAGCTCCCCTAGCGGTAGTTACAGTAATAACAGCTATCAGTACATCCCCTTTTCTGACAGGTTTTGAATAACTATTCAAACTCTTACAACACTGTCAAACTCTGATAGTATTAACACTCCTGACCTTGAACATGTTATTTATAATACACAATTCTGTTTCTTATCAAGAATGTTATTATTAATATTATTATTTTTTTTATCTTAACCAGTATGACCAAACTACTGCACAAATTCTATTTTACATTTCAACAAGCAAACAACATCCATCCATCCATCCATTTTCGTCCGCTTATCCGGGGTCGGGTCGCGGGGGTAGTAGCCTAAGTAGGGAGGCCCAGACTTCCCTCTCCCCAGCCACTTGGAGCAGCTCCTCTGGGGGAATCCCAAGGCGTTCCCAGGCCAGCCGAGAAACATAGTCCCTCCAGCGTGTCCTGGGTCTTCCTCTGGGTCTCCTCCCGGTGGGACATGCCCGGAACACCTCACCAGGGAGGCGTCCAGGAGGCATCCTAACCAGATGCCCGAGCCACCTCAACTGGCTCCTTTCGATGTGGAGAAGCAGCGGCTCTACTCCGAGTCCCTCCCGGATGACTGAGCTTCTCACCCTATCTCTAAGGGAGAGTCCAGACACCCTGCGGAGAAAACTCATTTCAGCCGCTTGTATCCGAGATCTCGTTCTTTCGGTCATAACCCAGAGCTCATGACCATAGATGAGGGTGGGAACGTAGATCGATCGGTAAATTGAGAGCTTTGCCTTTTGACTCAGCTCTCTCTTCACCACGACAGACCGGTACAGCGCCGGAAAAGCCTTGAGTCTTGAGCCTTGAGCCTTGAGCCGGAAAAGGGTAGCATGCCCTCTCCGGGTCGGGGAGGAGGTCCTGCCCCAAGTGGAGGAGTTTAAGTATCTCGGGATCTTGTTCACGAATGAGCAAACAACATCTTTAACAAATTTTTCTTTTTTTCTTTTTTTTTTTTTCTTTTTACACAAGAGTTCACAATTGTTCTATGAGCCTCTCTGGAGGTTTCCTAGGTCGGGAAGACCTTCTCAGTGTCTCTGTTGTTGGTGAAGGTGAAAGAGGTTCATCATGGTGTTCATCTGATGTAACACTCTGTTGTTCAGATTCATCCTCTTCGACCTGATGGTTAGCATCTTGAACCTTTAACAGACTCCTCCGGTTTCTTCTGAACACTTGTCCATTTTCTGTCTCAACAGTAAACGAACTGGGTCCTACTTCATTTAGCACCGTTGCTTTTCTGTCCCAGAACTCAGGACCTGCAATCTTCACAACATCTCGTTCCTGAAGAGGTGCCAGACGTCTTGCCGTCTTGTCATAGTTCCTTTTCTTTCTTTCTCTGTGACGTTTGTCTTCAACCACTTTTTTCTTCTTTCTTTTCATCTCGGCTGCTTCCTTCTTTGCCTCTTTCTTTTTCTTCTTCTTCCTTTTCAAGTTTGCCTCCTCAATTTCAACCTGCGGTGTTTCTAACGTCACTCCGTTTTCCTTGACTTTAGCTTTCTTTTTATTTTTCGTTTCCGTAACATCTGTAGTTACAGCGTTTCCCTTCTTCTTTTCTTCAACACATCCCTCAGTCTGCTTCTTCTTTTTGCTCACACTCTTGTCTTCCTCATCCATGTCACTGATGTCAAGTTTCCTCGTTTTCATCTCCTCGTCCTGCTCAGCACTTTGATCCCAACATGTCTCTTGTTTCGCCACCATGTTCAGCTTTTTACTTTTTTCTTTTTCCACTTCTGTGGTGCAGTTTTGACTTTCAGGTTGAGACTTCTTCTTTACAAGACTTCCTTCGTTGGTCTCCTCCTCCATTACATCTGATGCAGGGAGTGTGGCAGCCACCATGTTTACATGTGTTTCTGCATCATCAGATACCGAGATGCCCAGCTTGTCACTGCTTGCTGGTCTTTTGTCTTGTTTAGATACTTCTATGTTGTCAGCATTAATCTGATAGATCCTCTTGACCAGTCCTAGGTCTTCAGATGTTTCGTCTCCTATGAGAGACTCATGCCCATTAGGCACAATGGTAAACAGCAGATTATGCTTTTTGCCTATACTGTCACATTCAGTCTGCAGCCACCTTTTGTTTGTATTGGTTGGTTGTTATAAGCCTTCAGAGGTGAGACTTTTTCTGACTGAATTTTAGGCTTTTCCTTTAATGTGTTGAAATCCATTTCGCTGATTAAGTTAACTTTGGCCCCAGTGTCAATTTTGAATGTCACTATGGTCCCATTAACTAATAGTGGAGCAGTCCATTTGTCTTCTGCGACCACATTTACAGCTTTAACAGCGTCTGCTTTTGAAGACTGTGAGCTGACATCTTCATCTTGTGACACCATTTTGATGTAAAATGTTTCACTTAATGCATAGTCAGCTGTGTCTTCCTGCACTGTGTGGATTTCTTGTCCTCTCTTCTTGGAAAAACACATTTTAGCATAATGGTTTAGTCCTTTGCACGTTGCACATTTTTTACCAAAGGCAGGACATTGTCTTTGTCTGTGTTTTTCACCACATCTTTTGCAACTGTAAATTTCTTCATTATTGTCTTTGCTTTTAATGTCATCATTTTTAAATTTGTTCCAAGATGTTCTTTTCATCACTTCATTGACAGTCTCATCTTCTTGATGTGCTGTTCTTTGTGCAGGCTCTTGAAAACAGATGGCATGTCTTCGTGCTAACTCGCTGGCTTGACATATTTTTATAGCATTGTCCAAAGTTAGCTCCATTTCTCTTAATAATTTCTCTCTCAGTTTCTTCTCATTGGTGCCAAACACTATCTGATCTTTTATCAGTGAGTCTCTGAGGTCACCAAAATTACATGACTGAGCTTTAAGCTTGAGGTCTGTGAGGAAGGTATCAAATGACTCACCCGCTTGCTGTAGGCGTGAGCGAAAGACGTACCTCTCATAAGTTTCGTTTTTCTTTGACAAACAGTGTTCATCAAATTTCTTCACAACCTCTTCAAACTTATCTTTGTCCTCGGGTTGAGCAAACACAAACGTGTTGAAGACTTCTATCGCTTCTGTTCCGGCGACGGTGAGCAGCATGGCAATTTTCCTTTCATCTGCCCGCCTCTCCACTCCGACAGCAGCGAGGTACAGCATGAACTGCTGTTTAAAAGCTCTCCAACCTGCATCCACGTTTCCAGTCAGTTTCAACGGACCTGGCGGTTTCAATGCATCCATCATCGTGTTGCTTCTTGTTCGACGACTCCTGGTACCATGTAATGTTCTTATTCTTAGTAAGAATAAAACATCGGGAAGAAGCCTCGTGCGTTAGCTTGATAACTTCTTTATTCAACTTTTCTTCTACTACGTTCTGTACAGTATCTACATGCAGTAGCCTACAGCTCCCCTAGCGGTAGTTACAGTAATAACAGCTATCAGTACACTCACTGTAAAACGAGCCCCATAAAGATAATCATGAAACTTGTCCACGACTGCCCACTTCAATGCCAAGAATTCTAATTGGTGAACAGGGTAGTTTCTCTCTGACTGGCTCAGCTTGCGACTAGCAAATGCAACAGGACGTAAGCCATCAGAATGTTCCTGATTAAGGACCGCTCCAAGCCCATCAAGGCTGGCATCGACATGAAGGACGTACGGCTTTGAAGGGTCTGCAAAGGCCAAGACGGGGGCGTGAGTGAGACACTGGACAATTTTTTGAAATGCCTCAGTACATTCGGGCGTCCATCGCTCACCAAATGGCTGAGAGTGGTGGTAGTATGGTGTGACAAAGCCCTCATTCTTCTTTCGTTTCTTTTGTGTTGGTGGGTACCCCTTTGTAAGATCTGTGAGGGGCCGGACTATGGCAGAATAGTTGGCGATGAACTTGCGGTAATAACCGCAGAACCCTAAAAAGGACTGCAGTGATTTTAGGTTCATTGGAGGTTCCCAGTTCGCCACTGCCTTTATCTTGTCAGGGTCTGTTGAGACACCAGCAGCAGACACGATGTGACCAACGTATTTGACTTGGGGTTGACAAAATTGACACTTATCTATGGACAGTTTTAGACCTTGTTCTCTCAGGCGATCAAGCACTTTCAGAAGGCGCTCTTCATGCTCTTCTAGAGTACGACCAAACACAATAAGATCATCGAGGTAGACGAGACACTGGAGAAGATTCATGTCGCCTACTGCCTTCTCCATTAATCGCTGAAATGTCGCTGGGGCACCAGTGATCCCTTGAGGCATACGTTCAAATTGGTAGAAACCCAAGGGGCAAATGAACGCAGTCTTTTCTTTATCTTCTTCTGCCATCTCAATTTGGTAATAGCCACTGCGAAGGTCAAGCACAGAGAACCAGCGACTCCCCGTGAGGCAGGCCAAGGCATCGTCTATTCTCGGAAGTGTGTATTGGTCTGGTATGGTTCTGGAATTAAGTGTACGGTAATCAATGCACATTCGAATTTTGCCAGTTTTCTTTCTTGCGATGACAATTGGTGAAGCATATGGCGAACGAGATTCTTTAATTATGCCAGCTGCAAGAAGCTCCTGTAAGTGTCGTCGAACGTCATCAATGTCTGCGGGAGCCAAGCGTCTTACCCGTTCTCGAAATGGTCTGGCATCATTTAGTCGGATGTGGTGTTCAACCCCTTTTGCAAGTCCAACATCCCATTCGGTCAAAGAGAAAACTTCAGGTCGCTCAGCCAGCTTTTGTGATAGTCTGACTCTCCAGCTTTCAGGAATGGGGGATTCACCAAAATTGAATACTGCCGGATCAAGTCTTTGGTGGGGTACTTGGCTTGGCTGTATCTGGGTGACTATGTCAGCTTTATGAACATGAGCTATGACCGTGCCTTTAGGAAGGGACTTTGGTTTGGCCGTCTCATTTTTCAGGAACAGTGGGAATTGTTTTGTATCCATGTCCATAGACAAAAGCACACATGAAGGCATTAGTACCCCTGCAGGAAGGGATCTGGTTACAGGTGTCTCAATCACTAATATGCTGTCATCCAATGATTCAGAGCAGGACACTTTACACATGGCTGTAAGTCCAGAACCAGGGGGTATAGTAAGCGGCCCCGGTCCACTCCATTTCACAGAAGCTACAGCTCTGTTTGTAGTCACAGCTGACTTTTGGATGGGCTGTGCGCATATCCGCCTGGTTTGTGCCCTCTTGTTGCTCTTTGAAGCCATTTCAGGCTGTGGCTCATGAATGAAAGTCCGGGCATTGGTGCCAATGATGACTGGCTGTGGTTCAGGACCATTCGGCTCTGGGCAGACTAAAGCCAAGACTGTCCGGGATCCACCTGTCACAATATCCTCGGGGAACTGTATTTGAGCAGCGATGAAACCTTTATAGGGATAACTGGTCTGGCCAAGGCCCCAGAGGTCTAGACTCGAAATGGGGTGTAATGGTAAGTAGGATAGGTGTTGGGTGTACCAGCCCTCAAATATAATGGAGACAGTGGAACCACTGTCCATTAAGGCATCACAAAGCTGACCTTCAATGATGATCTGGCCTACGGTTGGTTCCCCAATGAGACCTGTAGGAATCTGGCTGGAAGGGGAAAGATCAACTTGGCTCACAGTGACTTGGCCACCTTTTCTTTCTGGCTCTGAAGACCGTGGACTGGTTCCCTTTTGACTTTGTTGCAGTTTTTTCATTGACTGAATTAGTTTTCGGATGACCTTGGAAGAGTTTCCAGGACCGGTGCAATTGGTGGCGATGTGGCCATCTTCACCACAACGGTAGCAAAATACATCCTCACCCTCTCTGGCAAATTTTGTCGGTTCTCTAGCTTTACACCCCAAAGTCCTTTGATTTCTCCCTGGGGGTGTGGGAACCAGGAGTGGGGCAGCTTGTTGGCTGAATTGGTGTTGGAGGCTTAGAACTTGTTCTTTTAACACATGCATCTCAGAATTAGACTGTGCAGCCATGGCTTGTGGCACTCCTCCAATCAGATGAGAGAAATCTTGTCCTTTTACTGTTAGCTGCTGTACTTGGTTCTGAAGCTCTTTTATCTGATCCTTGAGGGCATCCAGTTCCGAGATCTTTGGCGTCTTTATGTCTGTTGCATCGACTTGTCGCACACAGGTAGTATGCCTCCTTAATTTTTTCTGATCCTCGTCTGCACGTACCTCACTTAGCAGTGCCATGAAGGATGGGGGATTGTGAAGTCTTTCTCTTAGTCGTAGCTGCAACAGCATAATGTCAGATTCAACAGCACCGCATAACAGCTGTTCGGCTCGTGCTCGGTCTCTTAGGGCAGGGGAAACACCACCCTTTTTAACAGCTTTGGTGAGAGCTTTCTCCAGCCTTCTAACAAAATCTGAAAGTCTTTCATTTGGTTTTTGTTGCATAGATCTGAAAGCAAAATATAAGTCTTCCCCTGACTCTGTTGTGCCGAATACATGTTCAATTGCCTCCAAGAATGTATGAGGGGGCGTGTCTGGATCATTGCAGCGTACGGCTTGTATTATTTCAAGTGCAGGCCCCTTTACACTCTCGACAATCCTTTTCCGCTTCTCCTTGGCAGAACAATCACATTCATCGAGCATTAATTGTGCCTGTTCCAACCAATTCTCGAGTGTCTCTTCACCAGCGGGGGTGGGAATAACTCCAGAGAAAACTCGTAGTCGGCGAAATGCATTGTCCTCCTGTGGGGGTCTCACTTTTTCCAACAGTTCTCCAACAGCCCGGATAATAGATGAAGGGTGTTCCTGTTTCAAATTTGACTCTTGGGAAAACAAGGGTTCAATGTCTGCTAAGGTCTTTCCTTCACTTTCAAGCAGTCTTTTTAGTTTTATAGCAAACTCATCTGGCTCTTCAGCAGTTTCAGTAAGTAAAGTTAGCTTCCACGGTGAATCACCAGTGTGGGGGAATATTTCTGGGGGTGTTTTTCTTAGGTCGACTGGGCTGCGACACTCACACAGCAGTATGTCAGTATTCAGTTGCGGGGCAGACTTTTGGGCTCGGACACGTACTCGGCCAAACGCTTTAACTGTCTCCATCAACTCTTCAACATCAGCAATATTGGTGTCCATGGGAACGCCACTCACGACAACTGCATAAGCTGGATTTACAGTTGATTCACTGCACCAGGTCTGAAGCTCTAACAGTGGCAGTGGGAGGGATGAGTGAGCCATTGTGGTATGATTTTAGTCCTTCTAGCCTTGATTGTAGTACAGTTACTTGGTCTATGATCCCAGCGATGCCTCCATTTTATGTAACCACTGTTCACGTTTACCCTATGAACAGCGCCCAGTTTCTCTGACCTACACTCTATGAAATACTTCACAATATGAAATAAGTGTGTTATTTGGTGACAGCCTATGCTGTAAATAGAGTGTGTAACTGAGCCCAATATCAAAACTAGATAAATCCAGCTAAAATCTAAATGACATGCAAATTTAACATTATACTAAATACGGAAGGAATAGGAAAAATAGTAAAGTTGAAAAAACATACCAGTTTAATAAACTGTACTGGTCAGTAGGGCAATGCACATTAGAGCACAGTTAAACATTTAGAACAGTTAGTGCAACCAAACTGTCTCAGAACTGTACAAAACAACCCCTCAAACAGAATACATATAACAACAACAACAAATCAGCAAACAAGGTTGAATGAATTAACCACACTTTTCAGTCTCAAAACTTCAGCAGGCAAGGCTGAGTGAATTAACCACACTTTTCAGTCTCTTGACTTAACAAAGCAGTCAGTTAGCTCTAAAACGTTGCAGGCCTGAAGGGACTCCGTGAGCTATCATCCTCAGAATAGCAGTTCCAGAGATGGCGGCTCCCAGAACAACAGCGAGGAATGGGTTACTCACCCCCACCATGGATTACCAGTTTGGAACTAACGGCAATGAAACTGCTCCAACTTCAGTCCAACGGTACTTTCCTGTTCACGAGCGTGGTTTGGGTCCGCAGCTCCACATCCAAGCAATACGCTGAACGTGGTCCGGTTCAGTGGCTCCAGAAAACAGACAAAAACGTCCAGGGAAAAGTTTTGTAGCTTCAATGTTAGCTAAAACAAAAAGTCCCAGCGGTATTGATCCAAACCTGTTCATCAACGGCTGCCGACCAACTCCTTCACACCTCCAACAACGCTTTTTTCCCCCCAGAGCATCACAGCCAATCAAATTGCTTAAACGCCCTCACCCCAGACCATACAGCCAATCAAATTGCTTAAACTTGATTTTGCCCTTGACAGACCAGCAGGATAGCAACAAGTGAAACGATGCATTTACTGGCAGTGGTAAATAACAGTTACTAACAAAAACGCTACATTTACTGGGTGTTTTAAGCCAATTGAAAATACTTGTACATATGTAAAGGGGTTAAAGGGGGGGTCAGTTTAATACTGACCTCCTTTTTACCTTAATTAATTTACTTATTCAGATTGAATAGTAAATTCACGGATTCTCTTCTTTTTCAGTTTATTCAATATTTCTGTGATCTTTATGATGGATAAATAAACAGAGCCATTAAGTGACAAAGACGTTAACTTAGTTTGATATGTCAAAGAGACACTATCATTTATTTAGAATAAATCAACTAAATTAACACCATTACACTTGATTGACATGATTTCACTTTCTTTCAATTTAAAACGTCAGCACACTTAAATTCAACACAACAGACATAAATATTGGATGTTAACATATTTAGTCTGTGGGCTCTTTTAGCTTAAAAATATAGTTTCCAGCTTAGATAGAGAGGGGAAAGAGTAGGAGGAATAAGAGGTTGGAGAGATTAAGTTATTTATCTCGAGTGTAACCAGAGATGACACATTCCATCCGACTTCGGCTAAATCCCAGGTACGTTTGTAAACCGCTCTTTACCTTTTGACGATGCGTCTGATAAAGATATTGCCAGCCTCCCAGGTGCACGGAGTCCTTCCGGCCCTCGTACGTCTGAACTGGTCGTTTACTTCCAACGTCTCCTCGGATCCGCGTCAGCCGTCAGAAACATGTGGCAGCTTCTGGCTGACTTCAAGACGAGATGTTTCTCAAAGGAAGTTCATTAAGAACTTTGGAGCTTTTGCTCGGGGAACTGGATGGAGACGTCCATCAGTTCTAGCTGACAAGTTAGTCTTTGGCTCTTGACCAAGCTTGACCAGCTGCAAGGCAGAGAGCTTTCAGGTCTCCGTCCATTCAAACTCTTTGTCCATTCAAAGACTGAAGCGTTTCCGCACAGTTAGAACTTAAAAGCAGGAACACAGAGAGGAGTTCACTTGCTTTATCAAACCCAAGGTTACAAGCCAGCAGCAGAGAGAAATGTTTAGGAAAAAAGACAGATAACGCTGGAGCCCTGCTCATCAGACTGTCTCTGAGTTTCTAAACAAAACCGTCCGGTCTCTGTGACCCGAAGGCTTCACCTTTAAACACAGCAGTGAAGACAGTAATTAACACATTTCAGAATAACACAGCATAAAAGCACATATCATGAAAATGAGAAAAGTTATTCTTGATTACATTAGAATAAAATCAAGATATAGAAATAGTCTCTTTTAGTGACTATATGTCCTCAGATTATAACTAATGGAATAATTGTGTTAAATGTCCTGCTTTACTGAGAGGTCAGTAAAGGTCATCACTGGACAGTTCAAAAGTACACAGGTGTCTTAAAAGTGGACAAGGTCATGTCCACTACATCTCCCCCCTTTTGGAAGCCATCGCCAGTCGTTGGGGATGGGGTCCAACACGAAAGGAAACCTTGAACTGTCTCTGATCTTAAAGTAATCCAGCAAGTGGAAAAGAAAAATCAAAAATTATAATCCCATAAAGTTTTGGAAATTCCATACTGTTCGGAGGTAATCCCATTGCGAAAAGCTTTCAATCCCTTGGAAAACAAAGTCTGTTAACTCTTGGCAAACAAAGTCTGTGATCCTTTAGGAAACAAAGTCTTATAATCCACAGCGGTAATTCCACAGCAGTAAATCCACAACGATTAGTTTTGTTGATTGATCAGCAACAATTGTTTTCATAATCAGCATGTAGAGGGGATCCCTCGATTGACGCAGAGGAGGCGACCCTTGGATGAAGGTTGAAGACCAAGCGTTGGAGCTGCAGGTCCCCACATCGAAGGTTGTTGGCTGGTTGGTCTCCAGTCAGTGCCACTCTGGTTCTATGTGTCATGCAATTATGTGGTTTTAGGTGGGCTTATGATTGGGATTTTACATTAGGCCCTACCTATATGCACCTGGTATGTAAGCTATCATGGTTTAGATCAGCTATAATTACCAATTAAGGGGTGGATCAATTCTGTAAATTAGATATAGGGATCTATACCTATAGAATTTTGGAGGGCTTCTGTAACGAAGGCCTCTAATTCCAAACTATTCCTCCATTCATTACTTAGTTTAGGTTAAACTAAAGTAGAAAAATGAAATATAGTTTGATCTAAATGTCTGTTGTCTTTTAGACGAACGACGTAGGATTTGGTGTACCTAATAAATTTTTGAAGTCTATGGCGAGACTCATCAAAATGAATAGATAATCTAGAATAGAAACGATCGAATCGGTTCAATTTAGAAATCGTGAGGCCAGTGTAGTTTATGGTACCTTGAGTAGCTTTAAACTACATTGACTCTTCAACGGTTGAGATTTAACAAAATGAACTGCATGTTGGCATAGTTAAATCCATCTTATGCATTAATCAATGTTAATACAAAACCTTTTTTGGCTGGGAGTGTCCAGAACCACAACAATATCTCAAATAATGACAACAGTAATGACTAAACAACAAGGAAACAACGTTTCACTGCTTCGACACACTCTTGTCGTCAGATTCCAAAGTGCAACACACAAGAAAACAGGTCTCAACTTTATGACCGAGGTCAACTTAAATCTTGTGGATTTAAATGGTTGTTAAGATTAGTTTTTGTTGTGGGTGTTGGACTTAGCGTTTCTAAGTTCAAGTTGGACAATGCGACTTATAGGGTGGGAAATATGGTAGTTTAAACCTGATTAGTTTATTTACTAACTTGTGTTTGGACGACCTTATTATCCCATGAAGTCGGTGAGTTTGTGAGATCTTTGTCTTTTGTGGAGTCATTGAACGCCTTGTAAGGTTTGATCTGATTTCGATGTACCCATTTAGCAATTGGCTCTTTGCGGCCTTTGCTGATTTTGATCTCGTAGACGACTGAGGACACTTTGTCTGTTATCAGATGAGGTCCAGTCCACCTGGGCATTAGTTTGCGGGCGAGAGTTCCGGTCCCGGACTCTCCTTTCCCGGTTGCTGGGGCGAACGTATAGTACCAGACTCTGTCTCCCACTTGGAGTTCATTGTGAGAGGCCTTCTGGTCATAGTACGCCTTGCGTCCTTCAGCGGACCTTTCCAGGTTTTTCTGGGCGAAAGCAAAAGTGTTTCTGAGGTGTACATTCAAATCTTTCATGTATTGTTGTGTAGTGTAGGCTGTCGCCATGACGGCGTCGCCTGGTTGGTACAACAGGTGTAGAGGGAGAGTCATCTGTCGACCGGTCATCATCTCGAAGGGAGAGATGCCAGTTGATGTGTGTGGAGTGGCTCTTATGGCCATGAGGACCAGAGGGAGTTTCACATCCCAGTCCTTGTGGTTTGCAGCCACGTATTTCTTCAAAATACTCACCACAGTTCTGTTTGCTCTCTCAACTTGGCCTGAAGCCTGTGGGTGGTAGCCGACATGAAAGTTGGCCTTGACGCCTAGCGTCTTCCACAGTTCTTTCATCACTTCACCTGTGAAGTGTGTACCTTGGTCTGAGTTCACCCGAAGGGGAAGTCCAAACCTTGAGAATATATGATTCATTAACAACATAGCAGTTGTTTGTGCTGTGTCGTTAGGAGCTGGTAGGCATTCTACCCATTTGGTAAATGCACAGGTTACCGTGAGAAAATATTTATTTCCTCTAGAGCTCTTAGTGAGTGGTCCAACCCAGTCGATCTGGAGGTCAGACCATGGGAATGCAATGCCTCTGCTTTGCAGTGGTGCTCTGTGAAGTGGTCTGGTTGGCTGAAACTGGCCACAGACCACGCACCCTTCAATGTAGTCCTTGACATCCTTTTTCATTCCAGGCCAATAGGCAATTTGTTTTAATGCCGTCAGCGTGGCTTTATCTCCTTTGTGTCCTGCGGACGGGAGATCATGGGCATGAACTAACATCACCCCCCTTTGGTCATGGGGAACCACGAACACAGGTGAGGACGTTGGTCCATGAGCGAAAGTCAGGATGCCCTTGAGTAGTTTAAGCTGTTTGCGCAGCTGATAAAGGACTTTAAGGTCTGGATCGGAATCCAGTTCGTCTTTAGACGGAGTGTTCTTGTCCGGATCAGTCAGGTACAGTATCATGGAGTTGATAGCAGGATCCGACTTTTGTAGTTGGATGATGTCTGGGTCAGTCAGTGCAGGTCGTACAGAGACTGCGTTGTCAGCAGGTCTGGCTGCGGCCTGTGCACGTGTGACTGCCATAACTCTGACTGAAGGTTGTGTTGGCAGAGTCTCGATTAACCAGGAGGGGTCGAAGGACCATAGAGGACCTTCGTCGGCTCCTTCTTTGGCTAAGGAGTCTGCAATGTCATTGTAGTGCTTGTCATCGCCTGGGACTCTAGAATGCCCTGGAACTTTCTTCCAGTAGATCTGTAAGTCGTGTGATGTCACCAAGTGATCACACGCTATGAAAAGCTCTTTGTGTTTGACCACTTTTCTGTCGCTTGTTAGGAAACCGTTCAGTTTCCACACAGCGAGGTGACAAGCGAAACTCAAACGAGCATAGTTAGAGTCAGTGCAGATGACTAGCGTCTTGATGGAGCGTTCTACTACCATCTGGAGAGCTATTAGGATTCCTGCAATCTCAGCGTACTGAGAAGTCTGAGATCCTAATTTGTAGCTGAAAGTTATCTGCTCTTGGTCTTGGAGGAGGACCCCTCCAACACCTGCTCTGCAGATCTTGTCGCGGAGGAATGAAGATCCATCCACGTACAATGTTGTCATATCTTTGCAGATATTGTCATCAAAGAAGTGGTGATTCGGGTCTTCAGTTACTGGGGGTTTAACCTCAACCGGCGGCTGGGTGGCTGGTACATCTTGTGTACACTTCTGGCAGATTGCCAAGTCCGTCCCCAGATGAGACTTCTTGTTTTGACCATAACGTATGTCTAGGTTAAAACTTTGAAGCGCCATGAGCCACGTTGCAACACGTGAGTTTGTCACCACACCATCTCTGATGCGTTCACTGTTAAGAAAAGTCACTGGCTGGTGTTGTGTTTCCACAATGATTTTCTGTCCACCAATGTAGCTGGAGAAATGTTTAACTGCCCACACTGTGGTCAGTAAAGCTTTCTCACAGTCTGAGAATCTCAACTCGGGGCCTGCCATCGTTTTGCTGGCATAGGCCACTACACGTTTGTCTCTGTCGTGTATTTGGTATAGACCTGCACTTATGCAATGAGCTGAGAAGCCCACTTCCAAGTAAAACTCTTTGTTGTAGTCTGGGTAGACTAAACATGGGGCTGACTTGATCCTGTTTATAAGAGCGTCCATAGCCTGCTGCTGTTTGTCAGTCCAGACAAATGGAACGTCTTTCTTAAGGAGTTCAGTCAGTGGCTTTGCAAGGTCTGCATAGTTCTCTATGAACTGGTTCGAGTAGTTACACACGCCAAGAAAACTTTGTAGTTCTTTGAGACTGGTGGGGACTTTGAGATTGTCAAGGCCTTGGGTGCGAGTCAGCTGTGGTTGTACTCCGTCTGGACCTACAAGTAGGCCAACGTAGTCCACCTTGGTTCTGCACCACTGGCACTTCGACAGTGATATTTTAGCACCAGCAGTTGTTAGCTGATTCAGAACGTGGTCGATCTCAGCCAAATGTGAGTCCAGTGTTGGCTGCCTCAAGAGGACATCGTCCACATAAATCAGTGTCCCACGCTCGTGGGCGTCTGGACATGCCTTGTTCAAGAAGATGTTGAACTCTGCAGGTGAATTAGCGTAGCCAAAGGGACACCTGTTAAAGGTGTATTGACGGCCACCAAAAGTGAAAGCTAGTTTGTATTGATCCTTGTCACGCACAGGAATGGTCCAAAAACCAGAGGCGATGTCAAGGGTCGAAAAGTACTTACCATTAGTGACCTTGGGCAACTCCTGTTGGAGCTGCGTCATAGGCCATCTGGATAAGGGAACTTGTTTGTTTAGCTTTCTGTAGTCTATAGTAAGTCTCCACTTACCATTAGGTTTTAACACCGGCCATAAAGGCGCAGAGTAAGTGCTGTTACAGTATCGGATGATACCTTTTCCTAACAGGTCAGCAATGATTTCCCTGATAGGTTGATGTGCTGCCAGAGGAATCTTGTATTGTCTGACAAATGCAGGTGGAGCATCAGGCGGGGTTGGAATGCTCACTGTGTGGAGCGTGGTCAACCCACAATCCATCGAGTCAGTTGAGAATGATTTTTCATATTTTAGCAGAACTTTGCGAAGTTTGTCCCTGTCTTCATCAGTTTCCAAGGCGTCGGCCTGAGCGACCACCTGGTCTATCTGTGAAGCAAATGAGAGCGGTTCTTGTTCTCTGGGGAGCTCCAGTGAGTCCCCTTCAGTGTCATAAAACCTGTCAACAGGTAGTGCACTGTAAGTTTGAGGGCCTAGACTTTCTCCTTGGTTGAAACCGAACCTGTGGACAATGTCCCGGTCGGACTCAGTGGGGGAGAAAAGAGCTATGGCCTGTGTTGGTTTTGTGAACAAGACTCGCCCCGAATGATGACTTGGGATCAAGTTTTCTGGGAGTCCTCCCAGAAATGGAATGCTTAGTTCAAAATCATGAAAATCAGTAGAGATCAACCATCCTAGCTGTGAGCGCTTTGGGATCAGTACCTCTTCTGTGCTCGTGTTACACACAGCGACAGTCGTGGTTCTGCCGTCGAGGGTCACTTGGCATGTGGCCTCCATGGACAGTCCTAAGTTGAAAAACATAGGAGATGGTTGAAAGCATGCCTGTTTTGTTCTAATAGCCTGTCCTTTCATGATGTGAATCATCACCGGCTTGTTCATAACCTGAGGTGGCACCACAGTGTTATGGCTGTTAGCAACCTGGCAGACCTCTGGAATGGTCTGTCCAGCCTTAAGGTTCTCTGTGGTTAACACAGGAGAGTCCTTCGTGGCTGTATCTAGTGACCACAGTGCATTGTTGTTGACGTCCACTCGGACACCTAATCTTACCAAAATGTCGGAGCCTATGTAGGTTGCATGTGGTAAGTTCGGGACCACGAGGAACGGGTGATCCAGTTCTCGTTGGTTCCAGATTAGTTTAAGGTCAATGATCCCTTTAGCAGTCATTACCTGTTTATCGTTGGGGTCTAACGGGAAGCGGAAAGCCTTTTTGTTCATTCCGAGACCCAACTGTTTCTTAACCAAGGTTCCAAAGAAAGCTTGGCTGATCGCTGATTTCTCCGTCCAAGGGGACAGAACAGCATCATCGGTGTGGGATCCTTGAATCTCAACACCTTTGACTACCTGTGGTAGGTAGTGTTCGGTGAGTGCCAACTGTTTCAGCTCGCAGAGGGGGCTCTCTTGTTGGACCTCTACTGCCTCACCTGTAGTTGGAGGTTCACCCACAGGGATTGTGCTCTCGTCTGAGCATTCCCTTTTGCCTTCCGCGGTACCTGCCGTTAGACGGTCAGTGTTACTCTGTGTAGGCATATCGATCGGCAGTGGTTGACTCACTCTGGTCCACATTGTCTGATCGCCATAATCTATAACCGCGTCGAAGCGGTTTATAAAGTCTTGGCCAACCAAAAATGGGCATGAGTCAACGGTGGACACGTATACCGGGTGGTATAGTGTCGTCTCACCAATCTGCATGTGAACCATTGCTATAGCTGTTAGGGTTGTACTCGTCTCCGAGAGACCCTGCAAAACTATAGCACATTCTCTGAGGGGTATTTCCCTGTCAACACCGCTAGCGGCCAGCCGCAGCTCTTCTAACAGTGTGGGTGACATAACGGATATGTCTGCCCCACCATCCAAGAGGGCCTCTTTTCTGAGGATCCCTTCCAACGTGATGGACAGGTAAGCCTTCTTAGCGGGCCCCTTTCTGATAATGTCACACAGGAACTCACCAGGTTGTCTCCGACGTTTATCACGCCTACCCCTGACTGTGTGACCTTCATTTATCAGTACTGTTAGTGCAGACACACATGGGTCTGACTGTTCAGTTCGTGGCGAGCCACTTTCAACGGTGAGTGAGCTTTCCCCCCCTTTTTCTGACGAGGGGTGCTCAGGCTCCGTAACAATGAAGTCATGGTTACAGTCAACGTTCTGTTGACTGTCACATTCTGGACTGTCAACGATTCGACTGTCATTACCCTGATTGTCAGCATCCTGGCCACCAATGTCTTGGTGACTGCCAGCAACTGTGGCATTGTTGTTGTTAGAATGTTCAGAGTTACTATCAATGATAGTGCTACACATCACACCGGGTTTGTTCTCATTTTTAGTATTTTCCCACGTGTCGAACATCTGACGTATTTCCTCCTTGACTTCTGGGGACAGAGGGCTACGGCCTTTCCTCCGGGACTTCTGCGATTTTTTGTCTGTCTCGGACTGTTCAGTTTGAGGGGTAGGGGGAGCAGGTCCACGGCGTGGGGGCCCCTTCCGGGCCCAGACTGGCTTCGGGTGTCCCCTCTGGGACCACCCTTGGTTCGGGGGTTCCTGCTGGGACCACCCTTGGTTATATGGGTTACCCTTGTACCCATAATCTTTACTCGTTGGACGCGCACCCCCCTTTTGATCCTTTTGTTCACCCTCCGTGTTTTGCTTGAGCCACCTTGGGTTTTTCCTCAAGCGGACACCCCCACTTTGTGGTTTGTCAGGGTGAAAGGTCTGTTTCTTTTCGCCTGTCGGTGGATAGGGAGCTGGTGCTCGCGTCCCTTCCAGTTCCAGCGATTGGGAGTCGGCTCTCGCACTCGTGAACACCTCTACGGGTGTTCTGCATTCCATGCGGGCCTCGAAAACATTTACGGCGCATTGTTTCATTTCCTTGATGGTCTTGTCTCTGAAATTAGCCATCACTTGAACTGACTCTTTTATATCAGGGTGGAGGTTTTTACCGAAAAGGTATTTAAAACCTACGTCGTCCTCCATGCCCGGTTCATTGCGATTACCAAAGAAAGCCTGGAACATTCTCTGGTAATATGCCTGTGGATGCTCCTTCTTACCTTGCACGACCTTCTCGGCATCAGGGTAGCCACCAGGCCCCATGTTTGGAGTGAACTCTCGTATAAGAGTATCACGCAACAGTTTGTAATCTGTTTTTATGGCGTCCGGTTGGCGAACAATGAAGTTATATACAGGCCAGTCTGCGGTGAGCCTGATCAGCGCAATTTTATCCTCAGCAGTAGCATTTGGAAAATTACCCAGCTGGAAATCAAGAGAGTCTAGGTAGTTCTTTGTATAGATTGAACCCAACGGCCCTGGCTCAAAGCGTTGAATGTATCTAGAAAGCTTCTGGAGTTCAGGTATTGGAATAGAAAGTTTAGCATCATTGCTATTCCCATTTACCTGTGATCCATGTGCAGGTGTTGATGTTGAGGACGCAAGTCCCTGCTCCGACTGGCGGGTCTTAACAGGTACGGTGAGCTGTTCTGCATCACCGCGTGGAGGTGGTGGGGGTGGTGGTGTGATGCCTTGAGAATGCTTTGCCACAACATCCACCCACCTCTCCCTTTCTTTAAAGAGGTTTTCTTTAGTTAAGGTCAGTTCCACCTTACTTTCAGTCAATTCTCTGCGTAAACAATCAACTGCAGTTTGTAGCGCTGTGCACTGTTCACTGAGTTTTCTATTTTCCTCGAATTGAGTGCTCTCTTTTAGTTGTTCTTTTAATTTATCATACTCTATTTTCAACATTGTGCACCGGGTGTGGGCTTCTTCTCTTTTTTCCTTGTTCTCTTGTAGATCTTTAGACATCGATTGTACCTGTTGCTGTAATATTTCATTCTCTCTGATAGACTCGTCATATTTTTGTCCTCTGGACCGAATGTTTTCTTCATATGAATGTGTTTGCAACAGTATTTCATTGTTTAAACGTTCAATCTCTGTATTTGTCGTTTTCTTGTATGACACAAACTCTGAAGTGGTACCTTCGTGTTTAGTTTTCTCATCAGCCAGTTTATTTTTTTCATCAGCCAGTTCATCCTCAAGGTCCCCACTCTTATACAGTTCATGGTCCAGTCTGGTCTTCAACAGAAAGGCCAATTTGACAGTACGGTCGGCGCTGAGCTTTTTTCCATCTTTTTTGATTATGCCTGTTGCTAGACTTTCTAACTCTGTGTCCAGAGTCGGGGTGTCCATTGCTGCTACCTCCTCACCATACTTCACGAGTGTTTTCATTAGCAGTTTTAAGGCATTATCAACACAATCTGTGTCCTCTGACTCAGACTCTGAATCCTCCTGCGCTGGGATTTTCTCCTCAACCGGCGCTGGAGTTTGCTCACCATCAGCATCCTCCAAGGATGAGGATGGAACAACTTCATCTGATTGTTTATCCATATTTGTTTTGAGTCTGTAAAAATCAACAAGCTGGTACATGCAGGTGTTATTCGAAAAAGAAATTCGTTATCAAATTAACCTCACTGTTGTAAACGTACACAGAAAAACGT
>JBBPBX010052701.1:0-14173 GCA_038048925.1 Garcialebias charrua
GGGCAGCCACACAGAATGCCCTGTCTCCCATGGTCCTTAATTTGGTTCGTGGAATGTGAAGTAGATTACTGTTCTGTGATCGTAGAGACCGGGTGGATGAATATGGTGCAAGAATGTCCTTTAGATAGTCAGGTGAAGTTCCGTGTAAGCATTGATGTGTAATGAGAGCAGTTTTGTACTGAATTCTGTAGGTGACAGGAAGCCAATGGAGGTTATGATGGAGAATGGGTGTAATATGTTCAAATTTACAAACTCTCAATAAAATCCTTGCTGCACTGTTTTGAATATATTGAAGCTTCTGAAGATTTTTGCCAGGGATTCCAATAAGGTATTGTTCTTTTATTATAATTATTATTTATAATTTATTATTATTTAAAATCATAATCTTATTAACTTATTTTTTTTTTACCTCTGTTTTATTTCCAGTATTTCCAGTTACAGAGGTAGCATATCTCTTCCACTTCAGGGAAATACACCAGAGATCACCTGCTGCAGCTAAGAAGTGTGTGATGACTGAACTGAACTCTGGTTGTGAGTAATGAGGACAAATACAGCCACACTGCTGCTACTGGACAAAAACTTGATTAGTTAGATTGTAAACAGTCTGTTGCTGCTTATTGTTCTGGTTCTGACTGTTATTGTATTTATTAAGATTTTTATTATTGTTAATATAGTTTATTTATTGTAGAGTGCTGTTTATTTAAAATATCATACATCCAAATGGATCACTTTTATTTATTACTAGAATACAATACAAACATATTTTTGGCACATTTTCAAAATAAACATTTTGTAAGTCTTTATTTTGTCTTTTTTTTTTGTACCGAAAATAAACCGAAAATAAACCGAACCGAGCCCTCCTTGTAGTTGAACCGAACCGAAATGTGATTTTAGCGTATCGTTACACCCCTAATGACCATGTACAGCATCAATACTTACAGTATTTTCTGGTGTATAGGTCGCATTGTCCAATTATCACCAATAGATTGGAAAAATCCCTAGATAGGTCGCACTGGTGTATAGGTCGCACCTACGTTTAGCTCTGCTGCAAATGTCTGCCACAGGAGCGCACAGCAAGGCTTTTAAGAAGATTAACACTTAAAAACAATTATTTGTTTGATAAAAATTATAGCAAATATGTGTCTGAGCTGAACTTTTCCTTAATAAATGAACGTAATTGTGAAATGAGCTGGATTTAAAAAATTGTTTCACCGAAAGTGATAACAAGCCATATATAGGTCGCACCTGTGTATAGGTCGCAGGGCTTGAAAAAAAGCATAAAAAGGTGCGACCTATACACCGGAAAATACGGTAGTTGTTGCTCTTTTTGTCTGGATTACTGCAGCAATGCGTCGTGGCATGGAGTCGAACAGTCTGTGCTCATATGAGCCCAGGTTATTCTTGCAGATTAAATTTTCCAACAGGACTTGGCACCTGCACACCGTGCCAAAGCTACAAGTACAGTACTTGGTTTAAGGACCATGGTATCCCTATTCTTAAATGACCAGCAAACTCGCCTGACCGTAACTCCACAGAAAATCTATGGAGTATTGTGAAGAAGATGCGATACATCAGACCCAACAATTCAGAAGAGCTGAAGGCCACTATCAGAGCAACCTGGGCTATCATAACACCTGAGCAGTGACACAGACTGATGGACTCCATGCCACACCACATTGCTGCAGTAATCCAGGCAAAAAGAGCAACAACTAAGTATTGATGCTGTAAATGCTCATACTTTTCATGTTCATACTTTTAAGTTGGTCAACATTTCTAAAAATATATATATATTTTTTTTATTGGTCTTAAGTAATATTCTAATTTTCTGAGATATCGAATTTAGGGTTTTCATTAGTTGTCAGTTATAATCATCAACATTAGAAGAAATAAACATTTGAAATATATCAGTCTGTGTGTAATGAATGAATATATTATACAAGTTACACTTTTTGAAAGGAATTAATGAAATAAATCAACCTTTTCATGATACAGTATTCTAATTGTATGACCAGCACCAGTATGTCAATGAACAGTATAAATCCTGAGAAAAGACCAGTCATCAATTCAGTTTGTCACAACTTAAAGGTCCACTGACATGATTTTTTTGACTATTCATCAAATTGCTCAAAATGTATATATATTATCATTTAAATATGTTCGTTTTTGCAAACAAAATGATAAATCCCTTTAATTTTGCTTTAAAAGTGATTTTGAACTTCAAGCCGTGTTTAATCATGGGAAATCCGATTACACGCGGACGCACCATCTGTGACGTAGTGAGAGGCAGAGGGCTCTGGTCTCTTTAATAGCGGACAATTTAAAACACGACAAATTTAGCAATCTATGTGAAGATTTGAGCTATTCGTCTTCATTTTGGGAAGCAGAAAATAGTTTGGATGATGAAACAAGAAACAACAGGATCTAATTAAGCATAAAGCAACCGGACCAGACAACATCCCAGGGAAAGTTCTGAAGGAATGTGCGGACCAGCTCTGTGAGGTGCTGGCTGACATCTTCACCACCTCACTTGCACTGGAGTCAGTTCCCACCTGCCTGAAGACCGCGACCATCATCCCAGTCCCAAAGAGCTCCACAGTGACTGGTCTGAATGACTATAGACCGGTGGCCCTCACCCCGATAGTCGCTAAATGTTTTGAGAAACTGGTCATGTCCCACATCAAGGCAACCGTCAACATCAACGAGGACCCTCATCAATACGCATACCGTGAGAACCGATCAACAGAGGACGCCATTTCTTCCGTGGTCCACACTGCTCTCACCCACCTGGATCAGAAGGACTCATACGTGCGTCTGCTCTTTGTGGACTTCACATCTGCCTTCAACACCATGATCCCCCAAACTCTGATAGACAAACTATCTACACTTGGACTAAGCCCCTCTATTTGTAACTGGGTACTAGACTTCTTAACAGACAGACCACAGTCCGTGAAGATCCACAACTTCTCCTCCTCCACCATAACCCTTAGCACTGGCTCTCCTCAGGGATGTGTGCTGAGCCCCCTTCTGTTCACTCTGCTCACATATGATTGTACAGCCACACTTCCAGGCTGTCATATTGTTAAGTTTGCAGATGATACAGCGGTGGTGGGATGCATTACAAACAATGATGAGTCCAGCTACAGACAGGAGGTGGAACACCTGGAGAGCTGGTGCAAAGAGAATAATCTTCACATGAATGTGAAGAAGACAAAGGAGATGATTGTGGACTTCAGAAGGAACAAACACAACCATGCCCCACTGAAAATAGGTGGGTCTGCAGTGGAAGTGGTCTCCAGCTACAAATACTTGGGTGTACACATGAATGATAACCTCAGCTGGAGCAACAACACCACCAGCCTGATCAAGAAAGGTCATCAGAGACTCTACTTCCTCAGACGGCTGAGACGAGCTGGTCTGAGCAGCCCAGTCCTCACCTCCTTCTACAGGTGTGCAGTGGAGAGCATCCTGTGCTCCAGCATCAACGTGTGGCATGGAGGCTGCACAGTTGAAGAGAGGAAAGCTCTACAGAGAGTGGTGAAGGCTGCACAGAAGTCTGTTGGAGTCAGTCTCCCCACCATCACAGACATTTACACCTCCAGATGCAGGAAAAGAGCCACCTGCATCATGAAAGACCTCACTCACCCAGCACACTCACTCTTTGCCCCACTCCCCTCAGGACGGAGGTTGAGGAGCATCAAATGTAGAACCACTAGACTGAGGAACAGCTTCTACCCTGAGGCTGTTAGACTCATGAATAAATAAAAATAAAATAAAAAAATAAACACTGCAAAATATCACATCATGCTGATGCTGATCTGTTTTCTTGTTGCTGTATTCATCTGTGTTCATCTGTGACCATCTGCTCATACAAACTCATGTTCGTGCTGCTGTTTATTCCCATTATATTAGGCTCAGTGTATTACTAGTTGATGTTTTTCTTAGTTAGTTATTACTGTTTTTCTCTTTCATTGTTGTTGGATGTAACTGGGACCTCGTGTACATAATCTCGTTTTCATCTCATGTACCACATGCGGTGCAAATGACAATAAAGACTCTCTGACTCTGACTCTCTAATTTAGGTCTGATGCTGTATCAGACTTACCTTCATGTCATGCTTCATCATCAGACTGTTCAGAAGATGACTGAGCCTGCCCATAACAGTCACCAGCCAGACTGTCATGTCCAAGGTCACACTGTCATCCTACAGTCAGTCGATTTTCTGTAGTCGTCCGTTATCAGTTGAAGTCGCTTCTGTACATCTGCACGAGTTCTCCGTCTTATGGTGGAGTTGGTGACGGGTGTAGTCTTTCTATTCATCTAAAAGAAAAAGTTCAGAAACAAGAAGTGAGTTGTGGAAAGAGGAACATTATTTTGTTCATATTATTACAGATTACATTACATTACATTATTATGTAATAGTGTTACACACATACCCTGATGCATGCTCAATAATCCAGGTAGAAAAATCTAAAAAAGCTAAGTCTGGTCCTCTGGACATTCAAAAAAAAAAGAAACTGTCCAGATGACCTGACTGAGAATTATTGGCTTTGGTACCTGGATTATTGAGCATGAACTTTCTTGCCATAAAATTCTCAACTGTGTCAATATTAATAGTTTTATCTTTAAACATCTTTAAAATTTACAGCATTGAAATTCATAGTTAATTAAATAAAACTTTTGGGTGTTGTTATTGATGAGAAGCTGACATGGAAATCTCATGTAAATCACTTAAGAATAAAAACAAAAGCAATTGCATTACTGTATAAAGTAAAATAGTTTTTGAATGACAAAGTTTTGTATATACAATCCCATGTATTGTATAATGTAATGATTGTTCATTTAATCTATTGTATTGAAGTTTGGGGAAAAGCATGCAAAACTATTACAAACCCTGTTTTTATTTTACAAAAAAAGAGCTATAAGAATTATTAAGAAGTGCTATGGTCATCCAACAAATATATTATTTAATTAATTGAAATTATTAAAAGTGTATGATTTTGTTGAACATAGTATTTTACAAGTCATGTATAAAACTCATAAAACTATTACCCCCAAATATTCAATTAAAATTTGTTGAAAAAAAAAAAGAGTAAATATAACCTGAAGGGAATGTAAATGTGTAAATGTTACCTTCATTCAGAACTACAGTAGTCTGAAGGAGCCGTGTTGTAAATCAGGAAACAGGACTGTGAAGTTGACTTGATATCACCATAAGCATTTCTAAAACTATTTATATGTTTTAAAAGATGATTAAATTAAAGTTGTTGGGAATGTATAATGCAGGTGAAGGATACCTGTTTTTGTTTGTTTGTTTTTTCAGTTTGGAGATTGTTCAAGTGAAGGTTGTTGTTTGTTTGTTGTTTATTTTAATAAGGGGCAGATATTATAAGACTATTTTCTTCTTTCTGCAACTTTTCTTTCAGTGTTTTTTTTTCCTTTCTGATGAATTTGTTTTATTTTGAATAAATGAATTAACAAAACATGCAGCGCTGGGGCTGTTTGTTTCAGGGACACGTTGAATCAAACTTTATTTATTGTGCTTCATCTTCTGACTCTCATCATGTTCTATCGAGTGGAAACTTCAAATTAAACAAGTTGGATGTTCTCACGCTAGTTAGAACGACTCTGTGTCATGTTTTGAAGCATAAAGAAACCGAGTAGGACCTCGCTGCAGCAGAAACCTGCCTGAAGCAGCTACAAAACCAGTAATGTTGCAAAAATACGTATTTCAAGTAAACTAGTATTTCAGCCTGGCTGTATTGTTCTGCTGGCTGGTCAGCGCATGTTAACAGACATGCGACGCAAACGCGTGGATGCGGGGCCTTGTCTCTTTTGAAAAGACATCCAGCAGCAGGTTTTGTTCATTCAAGTGAACAGAGCTAACAGCTAGCAAATAAACAAACAGAACCGATTACCTTAAACTTCCAACTGAATGTCCAGTCGTCGTCCAGAGTCAGACCAGTCGACCGACGTCTTAGTTTTACGAGCGCTGACCAGTCCGACACAACAACAGCTTCTTGTCCAACAGTTGGAAAGGAAATGGCTACATTTGAACGAAGGGCGCGAAGCAAGAGGCGTTGATTGGTTGAATATGATCACATGCTACTTCCCCCAATAAACAAGAGTGGCGTTGATTGGTTCACATGCAACCTGACAAGCAAGAGTGGCGTTGATTGGTTGAGACGTACATGATCACGTTTTAACCCCAATCCAATCATAACGCATGAAGCTCACAAACAGAAAAATGGCAGAAAGCAAAGCAGCAACTTTTTTTTTTTTTTTTCTGTTTCACGCCTGGAGTAACGCAGAATAAAATTGAATAATGATAGTAATAATGATGATAATAATAATACCCTGATGCATGCTCAATAATAATAATAACAATATACTATATATATATATATATATATATATATATATACATATATATATATATATATATATACATATACATATATATACATATATATATGTTCCAAAAAACTGACAAAACGTTTAAAACAGAAGTACTAAAAATAAACCAGTGTGAAAATACTTTGTATAAAATTACCTTGGCCAAAAGTTTAAACAGAAGTATATAGTATACTTAAGAGTTTTAGTTTATTTTTAGTATAAGTCAAGTATTGTATAAAATAAACTTGGCTAAGTATACTTTTGATAAGTACCTAAAAAGTAAACTTGAAAGTATATTATTTTTTTAGTTTAAAATTAGTATACTTTAAGGATACTTGCATATACTACTTTTTGGGCCGCCTAGAGGGCGGGACATGGAGCGTGTTTATGCTGGCCTTTGTCACTAGCTCCACCTGGAGAGCGTATCCGCCTACGGCGCGGAGCACGGATCCGTGTGGGGTCATGTTCCCAGAGCACAAGAGCACTTAAGGCTCACAGATCCGTGCCGGGTCCGTTATCCTGACAGTGTGGGGGGGTCGGTTATTTGGCATGCTGGGCGGATCTGCTCCGGATCTGCTCCGGACGCGCAAACCGCAGATCCGCGGCGCGGATCTTAACAGGTAAGAATGCGGATCCGCGACGGAGTCCACTGCTATGAGGGGCATGGACTCTTGATTGTAGTGTGGAGTAGAGTTGTGTTTCATGTGGTTGAGTATTTTGTAATTATATTTTGTAAAAAAGGAAAAGTAAAAGAAAAAAAAATAAGAAGAGAATACACTTGGAGTTCAATGTTTGTGATTTGGTAGATATTGTTGAAAAAGCACTAGGGGATTTGTCTAGGGAAAATATTTATCCAAACATGTATTTAAATCTGATTGATTATTTCTTTATGTAGTTATATATTTATCTATTCATGTGTAGAATTATGACTAAAGTGCTTTAATTATGAGAAAAAAATTAACAAACATTTTGGTAAATGTGCTAATTATATAGTTGAAAAAATTGTTGAAAATAATGTCACAATATGTTTATTTTGTTATTTAAGCGAGTAATAGCCGTATTTGTATTTTCTTTTGAGGTTTTTAAGCTAACTGAAGCCTAACTGAAGCTAACTGAAGCCTAACTGAAGCTAACTGTAGATAACTAACTGCCTGCCCAAGAACCCATAGACCTTCAATAAATGTGGATCAACAAATATCAAGGCTTCAATGAGTGAAATCCTGTTTATAACTTCAATGTAGAGGCTATCCTTTTCAAGTGGGGAATGCACAAGATAAAAAACCCAAAGAACTTGACACTGAAAAACCGCAGTCTAAAGACTGGAGTGATACTAAAATTTGGTCAGCAAGCCCAGACGTGGCCACGGAGGACTAAATCAAGGTTGTTCTATTGCCTATACTGCTAAAATCAGAATGGCTGATTCAGTAATGCTGACAAGGTTGAAGACCACGAGAACAACAGTGAAGCGTCAATTTTCTCGTGTGGCCAATAATGTGCTACGAATGCACACCATGATGTCTGAGGAGGAGCTCAGGGACAGCTTTGTAAAGCTCACAGAAGAAGCTAGTAAAGTCCTTGAGGCCAATAATGACGTTGAAGAACAGTACATTGCTGAAAATTCAGACTCAGATGAGTTAAGTGAACAGCAAAAAGCTGACTTGGATAAAACCACCACAGAGTGTGAGAAAAAGATGGAAGAACTAAAAGATCTCATACAAAACACACTGTGGGAAAATTTTGGAGAGTATGAACTGACACAGGCAGTCACAACTGCAGAGGCACATGCTGATCATGTGGATTCTGTGGACCCAAGAAAAGACACAGTTGCGTACGAGTTCATAATAGAACATCTGCAAAAATTGGTGAAGACAGCAACGGCGGTGCATAAACATTGGAAATGCTGGGCTCCACGTGCAGAGCAAAAACAGTTCCTGAGCCGGATCAGAGGCCTCGAAACTATATTGCCAAGACTGGAATTAAGAAGAGCAGAAGTACAAACCAAAGAAGGAACCAGCAGATTGAGTACTTCAACGATCTTCCCGGCCCCACCAGCCATTAGACTAAAGCCTGCTGCTCTCCCAAGAATTCGCAGAGTGTTTCATCAGTGGAAAAAAGATTGGGAAGCACTTCAGATGCAAGGAGAACCTACCGGATCCGAAGAGATTAAAAAATTTCATCTACTAGACAGTGTGGACGAAAAAATAGTACGAGACCATCGTCTCACAAACTACACAACAGCTGATGAGATATTTCGGGTCCTAGAGAACCGCTTTGGAAACAAAACAACTATTGCCCTTGAGATAGTGGAGGAGCTCCAGACGGTTCCACCAGTTAGAGGCAACCAGCCCAAGAAGATAGTCGAGTTAATCCAAACTGTAGAAAAGGCTCTGATTGACCTTAAAGAACTTGGTGCAACCGGTGCTATAAAGAACCCCCTTATAACGAAAGCAATAGAGAGTAAACTTCCGGATGGTCTGAAAAAGGAATGGCTTCTCCACGTAGCCAGCAAAGGGAGAGAGGCTGAAGAGGAAAAACGATTTGACTACCTCCTGACATTTCTTAAAGGTCAAGAAGCCATCTATGAAAAGCTGGATCAACTGAAGGAGGAGGAGTCAAAACCAAGGTCTGAACCTCGGCAAGCCCGGACCAGAACAGCTGCCCAACCAACAAACATATCTCAAGGTTGTGTGGTCTGTGGAGACGCAAAGCACAAGAAAAGGCTGTATTTTTGCCAAAAATTTCGTACGCTTAAGCTGTCAGAAAAGAAGGAAGCTGTCAAGAAGCTGGGGGCCTGCAAAAAATGTCTTGAAGTTCACAGTGGAGTTGGATACTGTAAAACTGATTTCCTGTGCAGGCGACCAGACTGCAAAGAGCAACACACTGCAGAGCACCATTATTATCTTTGCCCAGGGGCGGAAGTGTCTAGAGGCCTTTCTGTTCAGAAGCACAAAGACAGCACAGTGGGAGGTGATGTAGGAGACCGTTACACTCAAGCCCAACAAGACTTTATTAAAAGCCTCCCACCTGAACAGGCAGAAAAGTGCCGCCATGTTTTCTGTAACATGGTGGCTAAAACATCTCTTGTGTCTAATCAGCCCAACATTCTAGCAAAGAATGCTTTAGTGGAGTGGCCTGTCATTATGATGCTATTAGAGGTCACAGCAAATGCAGGACAAAAAATTGGGACCCTAATTGATCTAGCATCAGACACAAATTATATAACACATAAAGCAGCTGATCGATTAAACCTGAAAAGTGAAGCTATAACCCTTGTTGTCCACGGTGTGGGAGGAATGAAAGTTCAAGTTACTACAAGACGTTACCTCCTAAAGATCCGAGTCAAAACAGAATTTCAGGTCCCACCAACTCCTCTGCTATGGTTTAGACAGCATCGCAGATATCCACCAACATGTGAGTGCCAAGGCACTGCAAGAGTTCTTCCCCAACGTCCCTCTCAGTGAACTAGTGAGACCAAAAGAAATACAGCTGTTAATAAGCCATAAAGAAGGGCGTCTGGTTCCACAGAAGATACGCACTGTTGGAGATCTTGTATTATGGGACGGACCATTGGGAAAGACAGTTGCAGGAACACACCCTGGGCTGTTTGAACAGGCTACAATTACAGCACACAAATCCAGAACACACTTTGCAAGGTCCATGAGGACTGCTGCAACGATTTATAAAGAACATGTCTGCTCCTTACCAACCAACAAGTATTCTAGCTCTGGTGCTACCACTCATGATTTTCTTGAGTGGTGGAAGTGGGATAGTGTAGGTGCTGCTTGCACCCCACAATGCGGAGGCTGCCGCTGTGGCAATTGCCAACCTGGTGGCAAAGAAATGACCTTGGTCGAAGAAAGAGAGTTAGAAGTGGTGAAGAACGGACTGACATATGCTGGTGCTGATGACCACACTGATGGTCCTCATTGGCATGCAAGCTACCCATGGTTCAAAGATCCCTCAACATTGGCAAACAACAAAAGAACAGTGGAGTCAACCTTTCTCAGAACAGAGAGACAATTAGCCAAGGAACCGCAGTGGAAGAAGGCCTATAGTGCTCAAGTTCATGAGATGGTTGACCGCCGGGCTGCAAAAAAGCTGACTGAGGAGGATCTATTGACCTGGAAGGGACCTGTCTGGTACATAAGTCATCTCATTGCTCCCAACCCACACTCTGTTACAACTCCAGTGAGACTCGTCTGGAACAGCAGTCAAAAGTATAAAGGCCAAAGTCTAAATGATCTGCTGTTGAAAGGTCCTGATGTCCTCAATCCAATCCGAGCTGTCCTCCTCAAGTTCCGTCAAGGCTCCTTTGCTGCTCTAGGAGACATCAAAAAGATGTACAATTCTGTCTGGCTTGAGGAGCGAGAGGTCCATCTACACCGGTTCTTGTGGCGTGATTCGGAGGATGAGGAGCTGGGAGAGTACGCAATCACAAGGGTAAACATCGGAGACAAACCAGCAGGTTGTATAGCGCAACTCGCCATGAGAGAGACGGCAAACTTACCTCAATTCAGCCATCTGAAGGATGAATGTCAAGTACTACATGAGCACAGCTATGTAGATGACATATTAACATCCCACAACTGTCGTGAAAGACTTGAGGTAATCACAAAGAATATAGAGTATATTCTGAAAGCAGGAGGATTTGAGCTGAAGCCGTGGGTCTTCTCAGGCCAAAGTAAAGGAGAGGAACGGAAGGCATCACCAAAGATGATTGCCCTGCCAAACCAACTAAAGGAGGAAGACAACAAGGCACTTGGCCTCGGCTACATCGCGGACGAGGACAAGTTGTACGTCATGGTAAAAATCAACTTCTCAAAGCGGAAGAAAAAAATGAGACTCGGCCATGATTTACTGCTCGAAGAAGTACAAATGAAAACACCAGACCCATTGACAAGACGGGAATTGTTGAGTCAAGTTGCTGGTTTATATGACCCAATCGGCTTGACTACACCAGCAAAACAAAAAGGAACCATCTTGGTTCGAAGAGCATTCCAGGAGGCAAAACCAAGGTGTGACATCGTCAAAGATACATGGGACCTTGCCTTATCTGATGAACTCCACAGAGATGCAGTGGATCTATTTGAGGAGTACGTCCAGCTAAGTAAAATAAAGTTCACAAGAGCCCTCACTCCTCCAGATGCTACAGCTGAACCCATTGCAGTCACCTTTTCAGACGGCAGCGAAAATTCGTATGGTGCTGTTCTCTACCTACGGTGGAACTACTTCAAGCGAATAACAGTTCGACTGGTGGAGTCAAAAGCAAAACTGACACCTCTAGACCAGAAAGGAGATGCAGTCAAAGCAGAGCTTTGTGGTGCAGTTTTTGCAAGCCGTCTTAAAAAATATTTTGAGCTGCATTCGCAGATCAAAGTCAGCCAGTGGTACCATTTGCTGGACAGCCAAACGATTCTTGGAGCCATCCAGCGTGAGAGCTATGGGTTCCGGACTTTCTTTGCTAATAGGATTGGAGAAATTCAAAGCAGCACACGATTACAAGACTGGTGGTGGATCCCTGGACAACTCAATGTGGCTGACATTGTCACTCGAGGAGCTGGGCCAAAAGAACTTGATGCCGATTCAGAGTGGCAGCAAGGGCCAAAGTTCTTATATCTCCCTGAGGGTGAGTGGCCCATCATGTCAGCAGAAGAGGTGTCTGCGGCTGCCCGAGAAAGCATTAACAGCATGCAAAAGAAGTCATTTGTAGCAGTACTCACTAGAGCTCAAGCAAAGAAAAGTATGCAAAGTCCTAAGTGGACATTTCCTGCCGGTGCAACTGTCAAATACTTGATTGATGAAAGACGCTTTAGTAACCTAATGCGCTTGGTCAAAACTATTGCTTTTGTGTGGAGAGCAGCTAGAAAATTCATATCCGGGAACAAGTCCATAAAGACACCAAAGTGGGAGGTGGTGCCAACAAATGGAGTCATCACTGCCACCGAACGTCATGATGCGTTCAGGGAGATTTGTCACGCTGCCCAAGAGGGGTTGACCCTCCCTGCTACCACCACAGACCGCTTGGTGGTGTACCAAGAAGCAGAGACAGGGTTACTAGTCTGTGGTGGGAGAATTCATGGTTTCAGAGACGACGGCATGGCAGTTCCCCTCCTACCTTCCCATGCGTGGGTCTCTACCTTGTTGGCACGAGAGGCACACAACGACGGTCATGAAGGTGTGGCTGCGACCCTGCTGAAAATGAGGAGAAAAGCTTGGGTCATTCAAGGAAGGAGACTCGCCCAAAAAGTAGTGGAAAACTGCCTTATCTGCAAAAAGTACAAAGCAAGAAGGTGCCAACAAATAATGGGTGATTTACCTCCTGAAAGAACCTTACCGGCGGCTCCATTTGAGTTCACAGCAGTTGACTTATTTGGGCCATACCTTGTCAAAGACGTAATCAAGAAAAGAACCTCGATGAAAGTATGGGGTGTCGTTTTCAGCTGTATGGTCAGTAGGGCTGTTCACGTAGACCTGGTAGACACAATGTCAACGGAAAGTTTTTTGATGACATACCAGCGGTTCACATCAATTAGAGGACACCCAAGAAAAATCTGGTCTGATCCAGGAACAAACTTCATTGGGGCCAAACCTGTATTGAGAGAGCTATACCAGTTCTTGGAATCTCAAGACAAAGCTGCAATAGAGGAGATATCGGCTCAGAAAGGCACTCAGTGGGAGTGGAAAATTAATCCAGCTGACTCACCTCACCGCAACGGCGCTGCTGAAGCCGCTGTCCGCATAGTCAAGAAGGCATTCCAGAGCTTAGGCACCAAGACTGGTCTTAATTACAATGAGCTCCAGACAGCTCTCCAACTTGCTGCCAACCTCTCCAACGAACGTCCTATAAATGCCCAAGTGCAGAGCGGTGAGGACTGCATCCAATATGTTTCGCCCAACACACTCCTCTTGGGACGTGCATCTCCATGTGGTGACATCAGAACATTTGACTTTGCAAGCTACCCTTACAAAAGACTTCGAGAGATGCAGCTTCATGTCAACAGATTCTGGAAGTCATGGAGCCAGCTTGCCGGTCCAAACTTATTTGTGAGAAGCAAATGGCACACTTCACAGCGAAACGTCACTGTTGGAGACATTGTTTGGCTTTGTGACCAAAACGCAATACGAGGCCAATTCAAGTTAGGACGGGTCAAGAGTGTCAAACAGGACGCTAAGGGCATCGTCCGAGATGTGGAAGTTAAAGTAGTCCAAGGCTCCTGCATCCCTGTGATAAGACACACATCAAGACAGCCCAGGACCAGAGCCCTGGAAGAAACTGCCCAAACGACAATCTTGCACAGAGATGTCCGACGCCTGGTTGTTTTGTTGCCAGCGGAAGAACAAGTCTAGGACTGACATGTAGTTTGCTGCAAGTGATTCTGCGGTCTTTCCAGGAATTCCGTGGAAAGATCGAGTGGGAGGTGTTCTGGCAAACTACCTGGCTGCTGCTCCTCCCTGTCACTCCTGTCTGCTGCTCAGTGAGGAGGCCCAGGTGGGACCAATTAGCAATCAAAGTAAGCAGGTATATCTGGAGGTGACAGATCTGTCACTCTTGTTTGGACTGAGACTGCAGAACCAGCTCACCTGAAGGTAAATCTGTGCAAACAGCCTACTGCAACCTATGAAGGACAGCCGGTAAGCACAAAGCAGTGCATGGACTTTTTATTCTCCTCTTGATTGTAGTGTGGAGTAGAGTTATGTTTCATGTGGTTAAGTACTTTGTAAATATACTTGTGTGGTTAAGTATTTTGTAAATATATTTGTAAAAAAAAAAAAAAAGGAA
>JBBPBX010052702.1:0-18722 GCA_038048925.1 Garcialebias charrua
TTCAGAGCACACTGTATATGTACCAGCAGTGGTGTAGATATTAGAGTAGTGTAAATAAATGTAAACAGTAGTAATTACATGTAAGCAGTAGTAATAAAAGTAAACAGTATTAATAAATGTAAACAGAGAATGTAAACAGTATTATGATTATAGGCAGTGATGTAATACAGACATTAGTGCAAGTATGAGAAGTAGTGCAAACTGTATGAGCACATGACCGAGAGTTTAGTGAAAAACTTTGTGTTGAGTGATAATGTGTGAGAAAGTTTTAGTGTTAAGGCAGTTCAAATGGGAGGGGGGGCAGAGCAGGCAGAGTGTTTAGCATTCTGACTGCCTGATGAACAGAGCTGTCTCTCAGTCTGCTGGTTCGAGCCTGGAGACTCCTCAGTCTCCTCCCTGATGGCAGTAGTCTGAAGCAGCTGTGTAGTGGGTGTGTGGGATCACCTGCCATGCGGTGGGCTTTCCGAGTGAGGCGTTTGCTGTGTAAGTCCTGCAGTGAGGGCAAGGAGGTGCCCACGATCTTCTCAGCTGCTCTCACAATGCGCTGGAGGCTCTTGCGGCAGGATGCAGTACATGCACCAAACCACACAGTGATGCAGCTGGTCAGGACACTTTCTATGGCACCTCTGTAGAAGGTGCTCATGATGGGGGTTGAAGCTCCAGCCCTTTTCAGCTTGCGGAGAAAGTAGAGACGCTGGTGAGCCTTCTTTGCCAGTGCTGCAGTGTTCCTGCTCCAGGACAGGTCCTTTGAGACGTGCACTCCCAGGAACTTGGTGCTGTCTACTCTCTCCACTGCGGTGCTGTTGATGGTCAGAGGGGCATGTTGGGCATCCTTCTTCCTGAAGTCCACAACAATCTCCTTTGTCTTCTCCACGTTGAGAGTGAGATTGTTGTGTCCGCACCACAAGGCCAGGCGGCTCACCTCGTTCCTGTAGTCCGTCTCATCGTTGTTGCTGATGAGACCCACCACTGTTGTGTCGTCCGCAAACTTGATGAAGTGGTTGGAGCTGTACGATGGTGTGCAGTCGTGTGTTAGCAGGGTGAATAGAAGGGGGCTCAGCACACATCCTTGTGGGGCCCCTGTGTTCAATGTGATGGTGCTAGATGTGTGCAGCAATTGCAGCAATTTCAAAAAAGGTTAACAACAAATGAACTTTTTTTAAACATTTGCAGAAGTCCAAAAACGGCCAATGTATTTTCAGTAAACCTGACTTTCATGCACAGTTAACCAGCCACACACGTCAGCAGTGACGTGTACCTGAGCGTAGGTGTGGAAGTATTTCAAACTCGCATGCAGCCACATTCCTTAGCCATCATGTTACTTTGGTCATACTGGGTGGGGCCATTCCCTGTTGGGGAGAACAGCTTCTTTCTGTGACACCTGCTGCCGTGTGCCAGTTTCAGTTTTCGTGAGCCCTTGACAGGAACAAAACGGATCAACAGATTCAAGAGGACAGATAAAATGGCTGAAACAATAAGGCACGCCAAATAATGGTTTGGCGTGTACCGGTAATGTTGTTTTAGAGTCTGTACATGTAAAAGCATGTCCTCTCTGTGAAATTACAGGTTACTTTAGGTAACCACCTTACCTCTGGGCTAAACTGAAGCCAGCTAATGCTCAAATGTCTAATGTAATGTGACAGATGAGCTTGTTTCTGCACATAGTCATGTGTGACTTAACCCAACACGTCTCACAAATGATTTCAGTAAGTTGTATCAACCTTTGGTTTTTAGTTTTTTAATATTTTTGTTTTTGCCAAATTACACAATTGAAATGTCAAAATAAACTGCTTTTCTGGTTTGATTGGTTTGGATATACTTTAAAGGAGTTAAGGGCATATTTCGGATTCTTTAAAGTGGAGTTCTGTGGAAAGATTTGGAACAATCAAATGCAGATGCCTGAAATTATGTAAAATGGGGAAGTAAAAGTGGGTACTGTTACCGTAAGACAGGTTGGCATAATGGAAATTACATTGTGCTTTCATGCGAGACACTGAGATCAACATGTCTGGGAAGTTAAATATCACAAAATCTCTCCAAATATTTACTCTGTTCTGTTTGGTTCTGAGATTAAAAGAGATGCAGCACAGTTTTACAATCTTCAAAATACAACATAGCTTTCTTTCTCATCTCCACAGCTGAGCTCTGCCTGTAGCCAGGCCTGGTGTGCAGCTGAGTTGGACTGAACCAACTCGAAGTTGAGGAAGGGGTAGAGTGTCTCAAATGTAGAGGTTCCTTCAGTTTGTAGCTAACTATTTTAAACTAGAATTGATATAAGATGCCTGTTTTGGGGATAATGTTTCAAGGTCAAAAAATTTAGTGAAAAATCATACTGTATTTGCATACCCCTACAAAAAATGTAACAGCTGCTCCACTGACATCTGAACAACGTCATTTTGCTAAAACAAAAAAGGGCGTTAGTTCTCTCCAAATAAATTAGATAAAGATGGTTCATTCAAATATTGTTTTGTAAACCTTTACATTGTTGTCATTTTTACATTATACAGTGATTTCCAAAGAATTTTATGGTTCTTTGTGTGATTTTCAAAAAAAAAACATTTCATTTCACCTTTTTTTAACAGGGCATAAACATAAGAACAAATTCTTATTTACAGTGTTGGCCTGGCAAGCACCAACAGATGCTTAGGGTCAAGGGAACTGAAACACTACGGATAAGCAAAACAATAAAATAAAAAATAGTCAAAAACAATATACGTAGGTCCTTCTTGTAAATGAGTCCCCGTGGCTCACTGGGGCTAGCCTGTATAAATAAAGGTTGAATGAAAAAAAAAAATGCCAAAAAACAAGGAAACACAAATTGCATTAACAACAGGTCATTGTCAAAGTTAAACGGCAACATTACTAAGCATGAAAACATTTGCAAGTGTCTTTAAAAATTGCATTTAATGATTTTATAAAACTCTGTTTCTCTGTTTTTTGCAGATGATGTGGTCCTATTGGCTTCATCAGATCGTGATCTACAGCTTTCGCTGGAGCGGTTTGCAGCCGAGTGTGATGCGGCCGGGATGAGGATCAGTTCCTCCAAATCCGAGGCCATGGTCTTGAGCCGGAAAAGGGTAGCATGCCCTCTCCGGGTCGGGGATGAGGTCCTGCCCCAAGTGGAGGAGTTTAAGTATCTCGGGGTCTTGTTCACGAATGAGGGAAAACTGGAGCGTGAGATCGATAGGCGGATAGGTGCAGCATCCGCAGTGAAGCGGGCGCTGTACCGGTCTGTCGTGGTGAAGAGAGAGCTGAGTCGAAAGGCAAAGCTCTCAATTTACCGATCGATCTACGTTCCCACCCTCATCTATGGTCATGAGCTTTGGGTTGTGACCGAAAGAACGAGATCTCGGATACAAGCGGCTGAAATGAGTTTTCTCCGCAGGGTGTCTGGACTCTCCCTTAGAGATAGGGTGAGAAGCTCAGTCATCCGGGAGGGACTCGGAGTAGAGCCGCTGCTTCTCCACATCGAGAGGAGCCAGTTGAGGTGGCTCGGGCATCTGGTTAGGATGCCTCCTGGACGCCTCCCTGGTGAGGTGTTCCGGGCATGTCCCACCGGGAGGAGACCCAGAGGAAGACCCAGGACACGCTGGAGGGACTATGTTTCTCGGCTGGCCTGGGAACGCCTTGGGATTCCCCCAGAGGAGCTGCTCCAAGTGGCTGGGGAGAGGGAAGTCTGGGCCTCCCTACTTAGGCTGCTAGCGCCGCGACCCGACCCCGGATAAGCTAACCCTTCCCCCCTTAGTCAGAAGAGAGGCCCTGACCTGAATTCACACATAACAGACCCTGAAGTTATCTCACAGTTGAACATTTTGGGACATCCACTGAATGGAAAGCTTTGTCAGCTCCAGAACAAGTTTATGCATACAATTGTCTTATTCTGCTGTGCTGATTATCCTATAACCCTGATGTTCTGTCAAATAAATTATTTTGCTTACAAGTACTGTCTCTCTCCTTGTCCTTGGCACATGTATATACGGTGCGTTCCGACACATGCAGGTGGCCCATTGCTGTGTTCTACAACATGCTTGACCTATTGTTGTCCGTCACCTGACGGACCGACACAGGTCACATGACCTGAAGTCAAGTGACGGACCAACACAGGTCACATGACCTGAGGTCAACTGACAAAATGACACAGGTCACACGACATGAAGTCAACTGACGGACCGACACTGGTCACACGACATGAGGTCAACTGACGGACCGACACAGGTCACATGACCTGAGGTCAACTGACGGACCGACACAGGTCACATGACCTGAGGTCAACTGACGGACCGACACAGGTCACATGACATGAAGTCAACTGACGGACCAACACAGGTCACATGACCTGAGGTCAACTGACAAAACGACACAGGTCACACAACATGAGGTCAATTGACGTACCGACATAGGTCACATGGCATGAGGTCAACTGACAAAACGACACAGGTCACATAACATGAGGTCAACTGACGGACCGACACAGGTCACATGACCTGAGGTCAACTGACGGACCGACACAGGTCACATGACCTGAGGTCAACTGACGGACCGACACAGGTCACATGACCTGAGGTCATGTGATGGACCAACACAGGTCACATGACCTGAGGTCAACTGACACAACGACACAGGTCACATGACATGAAGTCAACTGACGGACCAACACAGGTCACATGACCTGAGGTCAACTGACAAAACGACACAGGTCACACAACATGAGGTCAATTGACGTACCGACATAGGTCACATGGCATGAGGTCAACTGACGGACCGACATAGGTCACATGACCTGAGGTCAAGTGACGGACCAACACAGGTCACATGACCTGAGGTCAACTGACAAAACGACACAGGTCACACGACATGAAGTCAACTGACGGACCGACACAGGTCACATGACCTGAGGTCAACTGATGGACTGACATAGGTCACATGACCTGAGGTCAACTGACGGACCGACACAGGTCACACGGCATGAGGTCAACTGACGTACCAACACAGGTCACATGACCTGAGGTCAACTGACACAACGACACAGGTCACATGACATGAAGTCAACTGATGGACCGACACAGGTCACACGGCATGAGGTCAACTGACGTACCAACACAGGTCACATGACCTGAGGTCAACTGACACAATGACACAGGTCACATGACATGAAGTCAACTGACGGACCGACACAGGTCACACGACATGAGGTCAACTGACAGACCGACCTGTGTCAGAGTTTTTTTTTTGTTCATTTTACATTTTGTAAAGAAAAAACATTTTTACATTATAACAGTATAATGAAAGAAGAAGAAAAAACATAAAATGAAAGGAGACAGGGAGGAGAAAAAATCTTAAATGATAATCTACATTATATGTATATGTCTATGATGTTATTGTCTTTCCCTCACATTTTGTTTCCACTCTTCAGTTATTTTTCCTCTTTTTGCTGTGGAGGTCACAGAGGTTTATGTAAGACGATGGCCTGTAAGACAGAGCTGCTTTTGATGAGGCACAGAGAGCAGCAGGTGGTCCAACAGGACACAACAGGACTCATCATTCTCTGTGGCACCTTCATCCGGAGGACTGTCTTTTCTTTGGTTTGTCTCCCTTTTTACTCTCTACCTTTTCCCTTTACTGTTTACAGACCCAAAAACAAGCAGGATGCACTCGTCAACCAGTTTGCTGCTTTTACTTAAATAAACAAATACTGTACTTGGAAACATTACTTTTAAAATGGACGAATTACAGTATACCAGGGCTGGAGCAGAAATCATCATCAGCCCTGGAGTTTCACACCTCAGACTGGCCCACTTTCAGATCATGACCTATTATTATTAAAATCATGTAATTATAACCTTACATCAGGGGCGACTCTAGAATATGCACATTAGGGGTGATTTCACCCAGTGTTGACATGGATTCTTGGCTTGAACAATGCAGTGGCCATTGGTGTCAGAAGCATTTATGATGTGGGGAGGTCACACTATTGGTGGGGCCTGGGGGTCCTCCCCCAGAATTTTTTGAATAAAGTAGATGCCATTTCCTGCATTCTGGTGTATTTTAACGGGTTGTTTAATTTTACCTACATATGTAAACATTTGATTCAATAACTATTTTAGAGTTAATGGCACAACAAAAAGTAGCCTGACCAACAGCTCTCCTTGTGTGAATAGAGCATGCTTCGCTTCTCTAACGCATCCTAGCCACAGCCTAAGAATCGTAGTGTAGCCTAAATTAAGTTTTAGGGTAAAAAAATCACTAGCCAATATGAAGCAATAATAATAATCACTCCTTCTTACCAATAACCTAGTATAAAGCAACAGCTGCAGCTTCACAGGCTCCCGGTGCGACCCCAGGTTTTAGGAGTTTTGAAATTGAATCTGTGCTTGACTCCACACGAGTTATGCGTGTGAATTATAGCTGAACCAAATTGATGAGAATAAGAGTGGATTTGCCACAAAATAAAGCAGCGATTAACAACAAACTCAAATCAACGCTTGGCAGAATGCAGATCTTAAAGTCATCTACCTGGAAGTTGCAACAGAGGCACTCCAACAGGCAGAAGAGGAAACGTTGCTCCCGGCTTAAGAAGTGAGGTTGCCGGGCTGGGGTCCTGGTGAGGTTGAGCTAATGCTAAAGGTAAAGCTGGCAGACTCCCGATATCCTCTCTCTTTCTGTTGAACGTCCGCTCTCTGGGTACTTAAGCCGCTGATGCCCATCCATCTATCTCCAAGATGCACTTCACCAAGCTTTCAGCATTGAAAAGGGCCAAGTATGTTGCACCTCGTTCCCTTCCTTCAGGGAACATGAGTTATGGTGCATAACGTTCAGTTCCCTTTTTGTCATGTCTCTCGGTGCAACATATGCTATAGGAACGTAATTCAATCACGCCCTTGAAATGCTCAGTAAAATTCATGCTAGTATGAACATCCGCCTTTATTCAAAAGGCATCCCAAGGTCGCTTTCTACTGTGTGTTAGAAAGGACAGCCTGAGTGACATCACACGCAGTAACATCCAGACTGTAATGCTTTGCAAAAGTGTTTAATGAGCTCCAGTTCGCAGCAGCACAAATGTCTGCAACTGGTACACCCTTGAACAGTGACCACGAGGTGGCCAAGCCCCGAGTAGAGTGAGCGCACTCCAGAGGGCACCTGTTGACCTTTGCTACTGTACGCCCTTTTTATGGCCTCAGTCACCCAGTGTGAGAGGCGCTGCTTTGATAGGGCCTTTCCGGTAGCAGGTGCTGCAAAGCACACAAACAGTTGATTTGTTTTTCTCCATTCGGCTGTTCTCTGCATGTAAGCGCTTAAAGCTCTCACGGGGCAGAGAGCCTTCAGCCTTTCCTGTTCCTGAGTGAGGACAGGAGCAGGTGGAAAAGAAGAGAGATCAAAGTCCAGACTTCTGTGGTTTAAAGTCAAGACCTTAGGGATATATCCTGGATTAGGCCTTAGGGTGACCTTTGACCCATCAGGGGCAAACCTGGTACACATTGGGTGTACGGACAAGGCATGGAGGTCACTCACACGTTTCACCGAGCAAAGAGCCAGGAGAAGAGCAGTTTTATAAGATAATAAATCTATCTTTTTGTCGCTCAGTGGTTCGAATGGGGTGTCACAGAGAGCCCCCAAGACCAGACTAAGATCCCATCCAGGGGTCAAGATCCTGCTGGGGGGTCTCTTCCTCAGCACGCCCTTCATAAATCTTATTATGAGTGGGTGCGCGTCGGGCATCCTGCTCCCCCAGCCTTTGTGACAGGCTGAAATTGCTGATAGGAACACCTTAATTGTTGAATAAGAATGACCTTTCTCCAGCAAGTCCTGAAGAAAGGTGAGGAGCTGAGCCAGGTCACATGTATAAGAAATAATATTTTTTTCTGAGCACCAAGCTTCAAAGATACGCCACTTCTGGGCGTAAAGAGACTGAGTTGACCCAGCTCGTGCATTTTGAATGGTATTTACCACATTTTCTGGCAGGCCTGAGGCCAATATCTTGTCCCTTTCCGCCACCAAACTGAAATCTGCCACAGCTCTCAGCCTAAGTGGCGAGATTGCTCCTTCTGGTGACGTGGAGTATCCCTGTAGAGGAGCAGGTGTTAGAACCAGCTCTCCCTCAAGGGTCCTAATTCCTGTTGTCCCTTGAAGGTCAATCAAGTTAGGGAGAGGACCTTCCTGCAGATGTACCACCCTACTGCTCTGATCAAGAGTGTTTGGGAGCAGAGGCAATCTGTTGTCATTGTTAGACAAAAGCGGGACAGAATGTCTGCTTTTCCTCTTTTTGTTGGGGGTCATGGATCGGAGGGGTTGCAAGTTTTGTAAACGAGCAGATCTCCTGGCCCCAGCCCGTTTCCTGGTTGGGCCTGGTTTACTGGTCTCCGGCCTTAAAAGGGTCCTGGAGCCTGACAAACCACCGGTGGGCTGTGTTTCACCCGGAGGGGGTACGTCGTTTAAGAGCAGAACTGAGTCAGCACATTGAGTGCGATCACGTGCTGCAAGATCATTGCTTGAGCATTACGTGTCGCCCACCCCATATGGATAAGGGGGCAGCTTCAGCATGAGAATGTGGAGATGGTCCTTTGTGCTGAGCAGACTTTATATTGGTTGGTGACAGAGAGCTCAGTCCTCTTCGATCAAAAGGAAGAGGAGTCTGATTCAGCCCTGGCTTGTTTACACCCACTGCAGTTTCATCACAACTGCCTTTGTGAACGTGTGAAGCTGGTGATAGCCTGTAGGCTTCTGCCGTGGCCACCCCGTCCCTTACTGGGAACCGTTGAATAGGTGGCCAGGAAGGTAGGTCGTCAGATTCTGTCGGCGCGCACCCCATGAGCATGGACGTGTCACGGGTTTGTTTGGTTTGTGTATTGTCCGCCCCGTGGTTTACAATGGAGCGGGGGCCTGAGCACGTGACCCCCCTCACTTGTCTCTGTGAGGAGTGTCGGGCCTGCTTGCAAGCGTCTCTGGGCCTGTCTGTTGCAGACAGAACCGAGGCACCCTGCTGGGGTTTATTGATTAGGCTAACACCCCGTGAGCCGTGAGGGAGGAGGGGGAGATGGCCCCCTTCCCTTTATGTCGGCTGGCAGGACAGAGGGACCCGTTCTGCTGATGTTATTGTGTTTGTTCTTGTTGTTGTTGTTTTGTTTTTTTAGTCAAGAAAACAGAGAGTGGCTGTTTTTGAGCTTTATTCGTGCTTATGTGTAACGACATATTTGACTTTATGTCACTCACAGCAGAAAGAACATGATTTGTGTCTAAACCAAAGTCACCAGCTTTTTGTACCGTCCTACAAACAAAGTCTGGACGTGAAAAGATCATTTCCCGTACCGCGTGGGCATGTGATCGTGTAAAGTTTAGAAGCAGTCCTGGTTCATCAGGCACGCTTCTGTTTGGTATCCTGGTTTATCGAGGAGGTTCTGTACCGGTCCGCCTGGCGAGGAACAAATCTGTTCTTACTCCAGGCGTGTTCGGTCCGAGGTGGGCCCGGCGGTGGTCTCTGCCGGTGCTCGGCCTCGTATGCCGGCCGCTTTTGCGGTGGGGCACGTGTGGCTGAATGGTGTCGAGGCTGCGGTGCTCTGCTCCCAGCTGACTCCTTGGGGGGGGGGGGCGAAGGTTCTCCTGGGGATGCCCACTCGGAGAGCTTCAGCCTGTTTGCGCCTCTGGTCCAGCCTGGTCTGAATTCGATCCAGCGCTTTTCCAAAAAGTCCCGTCGGTTCTATCGAATGGTGGAGAAAAGGAACTTTCTGTCCCTCCGGGAGGTCAGTTAAGGTCATCCACAGATGGCGTATTGCGATGACCACCTCAGCCATTCCTCTGCCTTGTGCAACAGCAGCTGTCCCCATCATGCAGAGCACAAAGTCTGTTGCCCTGCGGGCTTCATCCAGCAGCTCCGCGGCAGCTTGCTTGTCTGTCGTTACCTGGAGCTCCTGCAGTTTTTCAGCCAGGTAAGCTTGCATCATGGCGGACGCGTTCATGGCGCGCACCGCGAGACCCTGAGCTCTGTAGCATTTCTCGAGCAGAGAAGCCGAAGCTCGACAAGCCTTGCTGGGGAGAGTTGGTTTTGTCCCGGATGACTTGGGAGCCAGATGAGACGCCAGTGTGTCCTTAATTTGTGGCACGTTGGCTATTCCCACTTCATCCATCCCGTCCATGTCGAGAAACTGCGAGAGTGGCAGTAGCATGGGAGCTCTGGGCTGAGTCCAGGTGCGAGTCAGCTCTGTGAGGAAGTCCGGGAAGACGGGCATCCTTTGCCTCGTGGCGGCCTGCTGCTTTGAGTAAAAATAATTTCCTGCCAACCTCGTGACTTGTTGACGAGGTGGAGGCTCCGGCCATGGGATCTGCAGTGCGTCCGCTGCTCTGTGACACAAGTCGAACAGAGCAGGGATGGAAAAGTCAGTCTCCGGGAGCACAGGCACCGGGGTGCGGGAGAGGTCTTCTCCCTGTTCCCCGTATTCGACGTCGGCGTCGTCCGCAGAAAATTCACCTGAGGCTGAAATCGAGATCTCGTCCTCGTTCATCATGCCTCGAGTGTCAAATTCGACTGTTAAGTCCACCATGGGGCCAGCACATCTGGGCTATCGCCCCATTCGACTCGGGTGCTGTCATCCAAAGCCATGCTCTCGAGCTCTGGCGTGGGAGTGAGAGCCCCAGTAGTGTCCGGGTCTGCTGGCGCCACAGTAGCCCCCAGCCACGAAGTCCACCTGTGCCTCCTCACTGCCTCCAGCATCTGGCTGCAGTGTGGGCAAGACTCGGGTGTGTCCAGCGCCATGTTTGCATGCAGCATCCCCAAGTAGACGGGACAGGCCTCGTGGGTGTCCGTCGCTAGAGAGGGAAAAAACGCATCCGCTGGGGCAGGCGCGCAAGGGTGGGCTCGCCGCTCTGCTAGTTTTTTTTGGAAGTCTTGTCTTTTGCTTTGCTTTCTCCAGAGGCATGTCCGAGATAAGACGAGCGAGTCCTTCCAAGATCCTTGTTTTTTTTAGACGTCTCCTCCGTCGCGTCGCTTTCGCTGGCTAGCCTGCTACGAATTAGCAGAGGTAGCGGTGTGACGCAGTTAGCGCCGTCGAGCGAAGCAGTCTGCGGAAAGAGGAGAAGAAAAAACTCTGGTTAAGGAAAAATGTGCCGGACTAGCTTTCGCTAGTCCAGCAGTACGCAGGAATAATTCTCTGTGCGCTCTGTGTAGGGAGCAAGCTCACCTCTGGTCGAGCGATGAAGCAGCAGAGAAGTCCCGCGAAGAGAGTTCAGGTTTAAGCGAGGTGAAGGGCAAAAAGAGATTGATGGATGGGCGTCAGCGGCTTAAGTACCCAGAGGGCGGGGCCTCTGGCGACGCTGACGCCCCTGCCGTAAAGGCGTGAATGTATTCCTTCAGGTAATCACGCGGGGGTGCAATTCCCATGGCATATGTTGCACCGAGAGACATGACTGAAAGGGAACCTTGGCTGAATGCAGAGGTTTGCACCCTGCTGGAAGCCAGCAACACTGCCTTCATGTATGGAAACTCACAGGAGCTGAGAAGGAAAAGGAAGAGCTGGTTGCTGGTATTAAGAGGGCCAAGGCTATATATATATGCACAGAGGATCCGGGTCAATTCACCTCACAAGTCCCATAGAACATGCATAACAGATTATAAAAGCAGGAGTGAGCAATGCCCCAAAGACCCATCACTGCCTGATGCCCTCAACAAGGTTTACGCATGCTTGGAAGACCTGAACAGACCACCCAGCACTAGATTCACCTCACAATTAGAAGAAGAGCTTCTCTGCGTGACCTCAGTCAAAGTGAGGAGTACTTTCAGGAGGACTAATCCTCACAAAGCAACTGTCCCAGACAACATCCCCAGGAAGGTGCTGAAAGACGATCAGCTCTGCGAAGTGTTGGCTGACAACTTTAACTCCTCACTTACAGGTCCCACCTGCCTGAAGACTGCCACCATCATACCAGTCCCAAAGAGCTCTAAAGTGACTGGTCTGAATGACTACCGGCCAGTAGCCCTCACCGTGATAGTCACTAAATGTTTCGAAAAACTGTTCATGACCCACATCAAAACAACCATCAACATCAACAAAGACCCTCACCAGTATGCATACTGCGAGAATCGATCAACAGAGGACGCCATCCGCTTTGTGGTCCGCACTGCTCTCGCCCACCTGGAGCAGAACGCCCATATGCTGTTTGTGGACTTCACATCTGCCTTCAATGCCATGATCCCCCAAAACCTGATGGACAAACTACTCACAATAGGACTAAGCCCCTCCATTTGTAACTGGGTTCTAGACTTTTTAACAAACAGAACGCAGTCAGTGAGGATCCACAACTTCTCCTCCTCCACCATAACCCTCAGCACTGGCTATTCTCAGGGCTGTGTGCTGAGCTCTCTCCTGTTCATTCTGCTCATGTATGACTGTGCACCACCACCTACCCATCCAGGCTGTCACATTGTAAAGTTTTCAGATGATACAGCTGTGGTGGGAGGCATCACAAACAACTATGAGTCCAGCTACAGGCAGGAGGTGGAACATCTGGAGAGTTGGTGCATAGAGAGTAACCTTCACATCAATGTGAAGAAGATGAAGGAGATGGCCGTGGAAGTGGTCTCAAGCTACAAGTACTTGGGTGTGCACCTGAATGACAACCTCAGCTGGGGCAACAACACAACCAGCCTGATCAAAACTGCTCATCAGAGACTCTACTTCATCAGGCGGCTGAGGCGAGCTGGTCTGGGAAGCTCAGTCCTCACCTCCTTCTACAGGTGTGCAGTGGAGAGCATCCTGTGCTCCAGCATCAACGTGTGGCATGGAGGCTGCACAGCTGCAGAAAGAAAAGCTTTACAGAGAGTGGTGAAGGCTGCACAGAAGTCTGCTGGAGTCAGCCTCCTCACCATCACAGACATCTACATCTCTAGATGCAGGAAGAGAGCCACCTGCATCATGAATGACTCCACTCACCCAGCACAGACACTTTTTGCCCCACTCCCCTCAGGAAGGAGGTTAAGGAGCATTAAGTGTAGAACCACTAGACTGAGGAACAGCCTCTACCCTGAGGCAGTTAGACTCATGAATCTCTAACCAGGATAATCACTGTGAAAAATCACATCATGTTGCCGCTGATCTGTTTCATGTGTTCATTCTTATCTGTTCACACACTCATGTTTGTGCTGCTGTTCGATGTATTGTTTTTATGCAATTAGTGCTTAGTGTATTTTTAGTTCATGTTTTTCTAATTTCATATCTTAGATCTTATTACTGTTTTTCTGTTACACGTTATTATTGGATGTAACTGGGACCCTGTGTACGCAATTTCGTTCAACCACATGTGGTACGAATGACAAATAAAGAGACTGACTCTGAGCTTCCAATACGTAATTAAAACGCCAGTAGTGATCTAGGTCTACTAACATTAACCAGTTGTAGGGTCAAGAGACAAACATGTAGCATTAACACACAGTATGAACAACATTCAGGAATTTTCTATCAGAATATTATGAAATATTTTACGTGAACTGTAATATCACTCCATCCACGAGGAAATGTAACTCAGGGTGAACTAACCTCGAACAAACAAATAAGATAGCTGTATTGGTGGAGGTATTGAAGTTCATGACATTACCTGAAGCATTTAGTGAGACATTATGCTTTATCAGCCAACATTTAGGCAAAAAAGATAGACATATAAATAAATTCTAAGCTACTAATAACTTAAAATAGTTACTGCAGTAGATGGTTTCATGCCACAGAGCGAAAGGGAAAGAACTCACAGTGAAATTCAATATGTAAAAGAGTAAAATTTACATGACACTACCAAACAACTGCGTACAAAATAGTTTAGTTTTACAGATCATAGTAAACAAAGACTAAACTTGTGCAACCAGAAGTTTCAACATATATCTACATATAAAACACACAAAAAGCACAACTAGCTTCAAGAATTAACCTTAAATTTAACCATGTAATTATGACAGAAAATGCAAGATGTACCTGCAGTTACCTTCATACAGATGAGCATGTGGTACTTCCTGTTTATAACTGTTTTATACAGATGATCAAAAGGTCAGCCGCTAGCCTTTATCATCTTTTTCAGTTTTCCAAACTCCATTTAGTTTTTGAAATGGAATAAACAGTATATAGCCAGTGCAAACACACACCTTTTGAACACAAGAAAATGTTTCTCTCTAGACTAAATTTATCATATCATTCTGTGCTACAGCAAGGCAAGAACTGAGAACGTTTTGCTGCCTAGGAGACTTATTCTCAAGAGAAAGGTGAGAATGTGGGATGTGAGCAAAACTGAATAAAATGTTGGAGATGGCAAAAGCTATCAAAATACAAAGACTAACTGGAAAAGAGAGCAGAGTAAAAAAAAAAGAGGCATTGAAAGAGTTGTGAACAAGGAAGAAGTGGAAAGAAAAATAGAAATTAAATAAAGATGGGAGGATAGGTGTGGTGAAACTTATTGTGAAGAGAACGAGTGAAACCCCCTGGAAAAGTACCAACTTTGTTTCTTACTTTCTTCTCTCATGTTCCTCCTGACAGTTTATGAGGCTGTCCTGCTGCTTTAAGTGCACACCCAATCATCAAACACCGTGACTGCTCAGCTGACGAGAAACTACCACACGCTTCACATGACAGTGTTCTTAAAGAAATACTTCAGATCTTTTGAAGTGGGTTTTTGTTAGGAACAAGTAATACCTTAGCTGCTATAGCTCCTTGAACAACTTTAGTTTACAGAATTAGTTTCATTCTGACTGGATTGATGAGCTAGTGGCTCAAACTGGGCTACTGCTGTCTTAAAACAATTTCACGTTTAGTCACATTTCCATCGATTTTTGCATTACACAATCATTCTGGCAGGAATGTTATAATGTTTCTGCCGAAAGTGCTACTTTCTTGCTGATGTTTCTTCTTGTTCTTGCATAAATCCAGATAATTTCATGTAGATATTTAGGTAATGCAAAACTGACAGTAAAAAAAAACACTTTGAAATTTTAGTGATCAAAGTTGTTTTAAAACGGTAGCAATCTGCAGTTGGCAATGCTCAGTCTAGCCAAGAGCCCACCAGTCCTGTCCAAACTCTGTCTGTCCAAACTGAGCCGTTCAATGAACCATCAACAACGGGTAATATAATAACTATTCATAACCTTTCTATAGAACCTCAATGTAAAGGATATGATTTATTACTATAGTTATTCAACTTTTATTTATACAGGTTAGTCTCATGGAGCCTCAGGGACTCATTTGCAAGAAAGACCTGTTTTTAACAAAGAGTGATGACATCAGTAAGTAAGTAAGTAAGTAAAGTTTATTTATATAGCACTTTTCGCAGATAAAATCACAAAGTGCTGTACAACATATAAATAAAAAATTAAAATAAACAGAAGAATTACTGTATTAAAATCTGATTAATCAAAACAATAAGAACAGCTGATAAAAACAAGAACAATTGATAAAAACACTCAATAAAAACATTTATCTAAAAGCTTGTCTGAATAAAAGTGTCTTGAGCTGGGTTTTAAAGGAATCAATAGAGGTGGTCACACGAAGAGACAGGGGCAGGGCATTCCACAGCCGGGGGGCTACGGCCTGAAAGGAAAGGTCACCCCGAGTTTTAAACCGGGTCTTAGGGACCTGTAGAAGGTTCAGTGCTGAAGAACGAAGGGTGCGGGCTGGAGAATAGGGGATCAGCATTTCTGTGATGTATTGGGGGGCCTGTCCATTTAACGCTCTAAAAGTTAATACCAAAATTTTAAAATGAATTCTAAATTTAACAGGGAGCCAATGTAGATCATATAAAACCGGTGTGATGTGAGACCTTCTATTTGTTCCTGTTAAAAGCCTCGCAGCAGCGTTCTGGACCAACTGGACACGAGCGACAGCAGACTTATTAAAACAAGTAAAAAGTGAATTGCAGTAATCTAAACGAGAAGAGATAAAAACATGAATAATCATCTCCAGGTCAGATTTGGATAAAATTGCCCTCAGTTTAGAAATGTTCCTCAGGTGATAAAAGCAGTTTCTGACCAGAAGCTTTGAATGTTTGTCCAAAGACATTGACTGGTCGAACTGAACACCAAGGTTTCATCAGTAGACAATCATAAAAAAATCATATAACTTTAGATTAATAAATGAAAGAAAATAGTATTAACAAAAAAACTGCTACATTATATAGTGATGTAGAATACTAAAAACAGGAACATGTCTGCATTGGTTTTTGCCATGAGCAGATGTTTAAACCCACTTAGAGAGGTCAAGGTCGAGAGCTTCACATCTTTTTGCAAGATATTCCAGGAAACAAGAGCAGAGTAGGAGAAGGCCCTTTTGCCAAGTTCAGTCCTCACTGAGGGGACACTGGATGTAATAATGTCCCGAGAGTGCACGATGTAGCTGCACTCACGCAGAAACATGTAGGAGGAGATGTGTGAAAGCAACAGACCAAGAAGTGATTTAAAGATGAAAATGTACCAGTAAGAGAGTCTGCGTGAAAGTAATGATGACCAGTTAACCAGTGAATACAGGGTGCAGTGATGGGTATGGTAGTTAGTTACAGCCAGTTATGAACCTTAGCACACCATGATAAACAGTATCCAGTAGGGTGTTTATAGGGGCGTTCATGTAAATAATGTCTCCGTGGTCAATGGAGGGAAGGAAAGAACCCTCTACATACATGTATACTGCTTTCTTGAGCACACAGGCTATTTGGGAATCTTTGAACATTCAGCAAGATTAGTAATTAGATTTGACAACATACAGTCTGGCAGCTTTACTGGCGTCTTTTTCACTTTAGCAAAGCCAAATCGAAAATACCTTAAAATAATCTGAGCATGAAAAACAAGTTAAAGAATGCAGTTACGGTAAATCTAGCAGCTCAGGTTTCAACCAGCTGAACTCCCGGTTTACATCAGAACTGATGAGTGGCTGAAAAAAAATGCAAAAGACCAGCTGCAGAGCCAGAGCCGGTTCTTCTGAGCTGCTGTGGGAACAAGGTGTGTGTGTATGGGGGGGGTTAATTACCAGCAGCTTGTTTAGATTGTGATGTAGGCAGTGGTATAAACATAAAAAAATATATGTTCATGTGCTTCTATATAGATGAAGCAAAAGGTGATTCATATTAATATTGATTTACAGAAAACAATCGAACACAACCCCGCTCATTCTCAATCAGTTCATCTGGACAGTTTCTTTTTTGTAGAAACGTTTCACCCTCACTCCAGAGGGCTTCGTCAGTCAGAGTAGTCCAAAGCACACTGAAGTTAACCCACCAAGTAAACAACTTAAGTGGACCAACCAGTTTGCTGTAGCCAAGATGGTTTCTGGGGGCTTGTCCCTCGTTGACTCCTCCCAGGCAGGCAGACATGTCCAAAGTGGTTCAAGACAAGAAAGTTCATTCTCAATAGTCCAGGTATCAAATCCGCTCATTCTCAATCAGTTCATCTGGACAGTTTCTTTTTTGTAGAAACGTTTCACCCTCACTCCAGAGGGCTTCGTCAGTCAGAGTAGTCCAAAGCACACTGAAGTTAACCCACCAAGTAAACAACTTAAGTGGACCAACCAGTTTGCTGTAGCCAAGATGGTTTCTGGGGGCTTGTCCCTCGTTGACTCCTCCCAGGCAGGCAGACATGTCCAAAGTGGTTCAAGACAAGAAAGTTCATTCTCAATAGTCCAGGTATCAAATCCGCTCATTCTCAATCAGTTCATCTGGACAGTTTCTTTTTTGTAGAAACGTTTCACCCTCACTCCAGAGGGCTTCGTCAGTCAGAGTAGTCCAAAGCACACTGAAGTTAACCCACCAAGTAAACAACTTAAGTGGACCAACCAGTTTGCTGTAGCCAAGATGGTTTCTGGGGGCTTGTCCCTCGTTGACTCCTCCCAGGCAGGCAGACATGTCCAAAGTGGTTCAAGACAAGAAAGTTCATTCTCAATAGTCCAGGTATCAAATCCGCTCATTCTCAATCAGTTCATCTGGACAGTTTCTTTTTTGTAGAAACGTTTCACCCTCACTCCAGAGGGCTTCGTCAGTCAGAGTAGTCCAAAGCACACTGAAGTTAACCCACCAAGTAAACAACTTAAGTGGACCAACCAGTTTGCTGTAGCCAAGATGGTTTCTGGGGGCTTGTCCCTCGTTGACTCCTCCCAGGCAGGCAGACATGTCCAAAGTGGTTCAAGACAAGAAAGTTCATTCTCAATAGTCCAGGTATCAAATCCGCTCATTCTCAATCAGTTCATCTGGACAGTTTCTTTTTTGTAGAAACGTTTCACCCTCACTCCAGAGGGCTTCGTCAGTCAGAGTAGTCCAAAGCACACTGAAGTTAACCCACCAAGTAAACAACTTAAGTGGACCAACCAGTTTGCTGTAGCCAAGATGGTTTCTGGGGGCTTGTCCCTCGTTGACTCCTCCCAGGCAGGCAGACATGTCCAAAGTGGTTCAAGACAAGAAAGTTCATTCTCAATAGTCCAGGTATCAAATCCGCTCATTCTCAATCAGTTCATCTGGACAGTTTCTTTTTTGTAGAAACGTTTCACCCTCACTCCAGAGGGCTTCGTCAGTCAGAGTAGTCCAAAGCACACTGAAGTTAACCCACCAAGTAAACAACTTAAGTGGACCAACCAGTTTGCTGTAGCCAAGATGGTTTCTGGGGGCTTGTCCCTCGTTGACTCCTCCCAGGCAGGCAGACATGTCCAAAGTGGTTCAAGACAAGAAAGTTCATTCTCAATAGTCCAGGTATCAAATCCGCTCATTCTCAATCAGTTCATCTGGAC
>JBBPBX010052703.1:6225-24108 GCA_038048925.1 Garcialebias charrua
TACAACGTTAGCCCTGTATGTCATGCAGGGACACTCCCCTAATGGAAAGTTCAGGTATTTTTTAAGATCGGTTGTGGTTCGATTACCTGAGATAAGGCATGTTGTGAAACTGCTTTATGGAAAAACACTTGATTCAGATTTAAACATCCTGTTTGAACAATGTTAAACTGGACAGTTTTCAGCTCTTGGTACTAAAGTATAAAACTACTAATAAATTAAGATCATGAAGTAAAAAGCAGAGAAAATTTGAGTTGTAGAGACATAAATCATCCATGTGAAGATTTTTCTGGTCAGTTAATTACAATAATAATAATAATAATAATAATAATAATAATAATAATAATAATGAATTCAATTTATAATGCACTTTCATTAATGAAAATCTCAAAGTGCTACATGGTGCAACAGAATTAAATGTCAATAATAATAATAATAATAATGAATTCAATTTATAATGCACTTTCATTAATGAAAATCTCAAAGTGCTACATGGTGCAACAGAATTAAATGTCAATAAAACAAGTAATAAAACAATTAAAATCAATAACAGTATCAACTAAGATCAAAAGTAGAATCATGAGGAGGTAGAGTATGCTCGGTTGAAAAGAAAGGTCTTCAAGCCGCTCTTAAAGTCAACCACAGACTGTGGGGCTCTCAGACAGTCAGGAAGAGAGTTCCACAGGCGGGGGGCAGCCACACTGAAAGCCCGGTCTCCCATGGTCCTTAATTTGGTTCTCGGAATGTGAAGGAGATTACTGTTCTGTGACCGCAGCGAACGGGTGGATGAGTATGGAATAAGAATATCCTTCAGATAATCTGGTGAAGTTCCGTGTAAGCATTGATGTGTAATGAGAGCAGTTTTGTACTGAATTCTGTAGGCGACAGGAAGCCAATGAAGGTTATGGAGAATGGGCGTAATATGTTCAAATTTACGAACTCTCAACAAGATCCTTGCTGCACTGTTTTGAATATCAATCAATCATTTCATTCAACCTTTATTTTTACAGGCTATCCTCGTTGAGCCACGGGGACTCATTTACAAGAGGGACCTGTCTCACTCACACCTAGGGTCAATTTTAGAGTTACCAATCAACCTAACAACCCAATCAATCAATCAATCTTTATTTATAGAGCCCTTTTCAGCAGCCAGAAGGTGCACAAAGTGCTGAACAATACAGAAATAAAACAAACAATCAAAAATAACAATAAAAAACAGCCAGTTAAAAATTAAAAACAATTAAGACCTAACAAGAATGTCAAAGAACTACTAGGTATTAAAAGCCTGCCTGAATAAAAAGGTTTTAAGATTAGATTTAAAAGACTCCATATGAGTGATGGAGCGCAAGTCCAGAGGTAGCTTATTCCAGAGACTGGGTGCAACGACAGAAAAGGCCCGGTCACCCCAACGTTTGTAGTTGGACTTTGGGATGGACAGGAGAAATGTATTAGATGATCTCAGTGTTCTCCTATATTCACGGACAGTTACAAGATCAGTCAAATACAGTGGGGCAAGACCATTGAGTGCTTTAAAAGTGAATAATAAAATTTTGAATTTAATTCTAAAATCAATTGGAAGCCAATGGAGAGAAAATAAAACAGGGGTAATGTGTTCACGTCTGGAGGTGTTGGTTAAAAGTCTAGCTGCAGCATTTTGGACCAATTGAAGGCGTCTAATGGAGGATTGGGAGATTCCCGCATACAGGGAATTACAGTAGTCTAGCCTTGAGGTGATAAAAGCATGAATGGCCTTTTCTAAATCAAAACGATTTAAAAAAGGTTTAACTTTGTATAAAAGACGTAATTGATAAAAACAGGCCTTGACTACAGACGCTATTTGTTTATCAAATTTTAAGTCCTTGTCAAATGTCACCCCCAATATATTGAAGTTTCTGAAGGTTTTTGCCAGGGATTCCAACAAACAGGGAGTTGCAGTAGTCGAGCCTGGAGGAGACAAAAGCATGGACGAGCTTCTCAGCATCGGAAAAAGTTAGGGATGGGCGAAGTCTGGAGATGTTTCGAAGATGGAAGAAGCAAGTTTTAAACAGAAGCTTAATGTGATTTTCAAATGTAAGATGAGAGTCCATTTTTATTCCAAGATTTGTAACAGAGGTGGAGAGGGGGATGTCTTGTCCAGAAAAGGAAAGTGTTGTTATAGGAGATGTTTGTACCTGGTGATTACGACACCGGACATCAGATAAAGTGGCTTCAGTCAGACAGGTTGCTGGTTCTAATGCTGCTCCTGACTTGTCTGTTGCTGCTGAAGCTTCAGCTGCGTTTAAACAGCTTGAACATGAAGCTCACTGGACTTTCCTCCTTACATGTTCTTGAAAGAGGTTTTTAATCACGTAGGTATTTGTGTCTTAACATTATTAAACACTTGCCTTATTTTATGGCCTGTCCCTGCTGCTTTTAAACATGCTGAGGTTAGGCCCCTCTCAACAAAACCTCACCTTGACCCATCAATTTGATCACATTTTAGATCCATTTCTCATTTGCCCTTTTTAGAAGAAAAAAAAGTTGCTGTTATGCATTTCCAACCCGTCCTAGAAAAACATGGCATCTATGAAGAATTTCAGTCTGGATTTAGAACTCGTCATAGTACTGAATCGGCCCTGTTAAAAGTCCATAATGATATTGTCTATAGATGCCAGGTGTCCTGTTGCTTTGGTGCTGCCGGACCTTACTTTGGACACAATGGACCTGCCGTCCTTCTGTCTCGTCTTCAGCACTATGTTGGTGTGTCTGGATCTGCTCTCAAGTGGTTCACCTCCTTGACCAACAGAACTCTTTCTTGTGAAGTGCCACAGGGCTCTATTCTTGGTCCTTTCCTTTTTTTCTCTGTATATGCTGCCACTCTGACCAGACACCACTTTTCTTTCCACTGTTATGCAGACAACTTATGAATTTATTTGCATATGAAGCCTTAAAGTAGTAACCTTCACACTTCCTTTGTTGACTGTATTACTGACATCAAACAATGGCGTCACCAAAGGTTCATGTTTTTAAATGAAGGAAAGACAGAGTGAATTTTCTTTACTCCCTGTAACTTTGGGGCTTTGACATACAAGTTTAGACCCACAGTTAAAACTTGGGGGTGACATTTGACAAGGATTTGACGTTGGACAAACGTATAGCCTCTGTCATCAAGGCCATCTTTATCAGTTACGTCTTTTAATCAGCTCAAGGCTTGACAATTAGTAATGCTCTGTATGTAGGAATCTCCCGGTCCTCTATCAGACTCTATCAAACGGGTCCAAAATGCGGCGGCCCATATTTTAACCAACACCCCCAGACGTGATTGCATTGCCCCTGTTTATTTTTTCTACAATGGCTACCAATACATTATATAATTAATTTTAATGTTTTATTATTCACTTCTAAAGTTATTAATGGTCTTGCCCCGCCTTATTCAGCTGATCTAGTTGCTTTCTGTGAGTGTGAGAGAACGTTATGAACAAACAATACATTTTTACTGTTGGTTCCTAAGTCCAAATACAAATGTTGGGGTGACCGGGCCTTTTTGATAAAGGATTTTATAAATATTGATTAATTGAAACAGTGAAAAAAAAATTAACAATAATAATGTCCTTTTTTGTCATCTGTGTATGTTTCCCATACACAGACGAAATTCATCTCTGCATTTAACCCAACCACCACCAGGTGGTGCAGTGAGCAGCCATAGAAAGCGCCCGGGGAGCTGGAGAATTAAGCTAGATTCATACTCGACGCGTCGCGCAGCGCGCGAGGGTGCGCGCTCCAAAAGTGACGCAATTTCACAGTCCCCGCCCCTGCGCGTTGGCCCCGCGCGTGGGATTAGCGCGTGTCGTGCACCTCTGAATTTTTGAAACTCCGCAAGCCTATGCGCGCGCGGTGGGCGCTACGATTTGATTGACAGGTCCCCACCGACAGCCTTCACCCTCTTCACGCCGGAGCCTGCAGCTGTTTGCGCCGCTGTGGTCGTGGAGACGGAGTCGCGACGCATGGAGGAATGTTTTGTGACACAAAATGTATTAAATTCTCCTTCGTTCCTGATCTGGAGTCGGACTTTTCTTTTGTTTTTTCGCCAAAAGTCACGTGATCGCTTTCTCCTCCGCTGACTCCATGCATTAAAACCGCAAATAAAGACAACAGTTCAGCACGCGAGCGGAAAAGCTATTTGTTTTTGTTGTGTGATTTCAAACAGTTCTTCTTCTACGGTAGATTTCTTCTTCTACACCTTTCTTGCAACATATGCACAGGTTTTAGAGGGTACTGCCACCTGCTGGTCCGTAAAAGAACAGCACTTTGCCATGCGCCGCCGTGCGTCAACCATAAACACAGAGGCGAAACTGTGAACGCATTTTGCCGCACGGCTGAGTGCACGCGCGGCGCGCGCTCCAGCCTGCGGACCAAAGCGCAAGTCTAACTCAGCCTTTAGGTGTGCACTCATAGACACCCCAAGGTGTGTAGTGGCCGGGGCGCGAACCCGCGTCCTTCGGGTCCCAAGTCTGAAGCCCTGCCACTACACCATCTTGGCTCGCACGTCTAGAGTTAATTTTTAAGATTTCTCAGAAGATTTGTTGTGTTGTGCTCCTCTGGGTTAAACTTTAGTCTGCTTGACTAACCCTACCCCTGGGAAAACTAAATCCATCAAGACATTTGTAAACCTCAATAAGTTCATATTTGCGTTCTTCAGTATGTTTTTAATTAAAGACTTAAGAATTGGTTACTAACAGGACTTTGAACATGTCAGAAGGAAAAGTAATATGAGGGGGAAAAGTGTGTAAAAGTACACATAATTCATAGTTTTGTATAGTTTTTCAAGGTGTGTTTGTGAAAAGAAAAACAAATAAATCCCAAAAGCTAGTTATAGTTTATTTTTTTATATTTCTCCCACTTATTTTAAACAGACAACAACTCTTCCAGATGCTGAGGCAGAAAAACAAACCGCCCTTGCTTGTGGAGAGGCTCTAGGGTTTCATATAATCTACCGTTACTTTATGTAAATGATACATCCAAGAAGAACTGCAGTCAAATGAAAACCGTTACTTTATGTAAATGATACATCCAAGAAGAACTGCAGTCAAATGAAATTATACAGTTCCACCCAGACCCTGCTGGTGCTGGTTCCACCCAAACCTTAACTGCAACAAGTCAAAATGATGCCAGAAATACTGTAGGTCTGTGTGTTTCTTGTGTACAGTTTTTATAAGAACACGTTGTAAATGTGCTTTATTTTAGTTAGTCTGGAACAGGGGTCTGCAACCTGCGGCTCTGGAGCCACATGCGGCTCTTTGGTCCCTCTGCAGCGGCTCTTTCAGGCTTTGATCAAAACTAACTTTAAACTGAAATTTATTGGTACTTATGACAAAAAGGGCTCGGTTTAGCAGTTTTTCTGTCATTTCCTTTGTGAATACTAGAACTAATAGGAGTAAAACATACAAAGTACTTTTAACTTTATTTATTCGAAGTAGGATACTTAATTTTTCCACAATTAATTTAGTTTTTAATCTGGACCTGCATAGTTCATTGTAACTTTTTTTATTATTGGGAAATAACGTTAATTTTTCCTTTGCAAGAATCTTGTCTTTTATTTTATCTTAAAATGTAAAAATATAACCAAATGTTGAAATTCACAATATATTTTCAGCTTTACAATGGCCAGAAAATTACCATACAGGCCAGAAAAGTGTCCTCCAACAAACCTAACCTCATATGACCTGGCAGCCACATACATTATAGGAATTAATAATGCATGTCATGCAAGAGTTCGGGTCTTAGGTTAAAGTGGTCTGCGGACCACCAGATGAGAATCCCAGTTGTAGCAGGTTGTGTGGCTCCGGACACCTTTAATTCAGTGAACAAAGGGGCAGAAATGGCTCTTTTGATGGTAAAGGTTGCAGACTCCTGGTCTGGAACAAAAACAAATACCGTATTTTCTGGAATATAGGTTGCACCTGAATATAGGTCACACCTACGTCAAAATGTGGACCGTGTTTAGCTCTGCTGCAAATGTCTGCCACAGGAGCGCACAGCAAGGCTTTTAAGAAGATTAACACTTAAAAACAATTAATTGTTTGATAAAAATTATAGCAAAGTCTGAGTCTATAGTCTGAGCTGAACTTTTCTTTAATAAATGAATAATTTTAGCAGGATAAACACCTAAAATATATATTTGTTAGCTGACATTATTGTAAGAGTGTGTGTCAGTTTAATTTTTGTTAATAAATTATTACAACTCAGTTTATTTTATAAAAAGCCATAAATAGGTTGCACCTGAATATAGGTCGCAGGGCATGCAAAAATGATAAAAAGCTGCGACCTATAATCCGGAAAATACGGTAATGTATTTCATGAAGACAGTTGCACTAAAGTCCGATGTTTGTCTCATGTCCAGCACTGATCGTTGTGCTCTTCTTCTTCTGATTTATTTGTTCCTGTTTAGGTCCAGGGTTCATACCGGAGACACGGACAAGATCCCCGTCACAAATCCTCCACGATGGACCCAGCCTCGGCTCCGCCCTTCACCCGCGGCGTCGCCTCCCACAGAAACCGCCGCCACAGTCAACGGGTGGCGTCGCGTCCGAGAGGACACCAAACCTCCCACGCCTCCCTCCCTCTGGCCTGCGAGGAGCTGGAGGAGCCGGAGCAGCAGCGCCCGGACGCCTTCCAGCGGCGAGGCCGGCACTCCGGCTCCTCCCACTTCTCGCTCCCCAACCTGGGCGTGGCCGTTTCCCACTCCGCCTGCTCCTCACCTGCTCCCTCCAAACCTCCCACCAGGAGCTGCTCCTTCAAGAGGAGCCCGTCTCTCGCGCAGCCACTCCGGCTGAACGTGGACACTCTGATTGGTGCAGAGGAGACAGACGTGGACACGGGGGACACGGTGGCGAGCAGCGTGGACCTCTCGGTGGTGTCGGCGTACATCAAATCGAGCCTGCCGCTCACCCCTCGGCCCCTGTCGGCCCCCCCAGACAAACCTCCTCTTTCTCCGTGCATTCTGGAGAACACCTGCAAGTCGTCCACACTGGGCCGGACTCCAAACAGCTTCTCCGTCAGGAGCTACGCTCTGTCGGGGTCGCATCCCCAGAGCGCCAGCCTGAGCACGAGCGCTGCTCCGTCCTCGAGCGACGTCTCGATCAACCTGTCGGACAGCTGCAGCGTGATCAGCGCAGCGGCCGAGGCGGACCGGCCGGACGAAGAACAGGATGAAGAACAGGACGAAGAACAGGACGAAGAACAGGACGAAGAACAGGACGAAGAACAGGAGTTCTACATTTGATTTGGGCTGAAGGCTGAGAGGAATCCACTCTGGTCTGACTTCAGTGCTCGGCTCAAGTCTGCCCCCTGCTGTCTGGTTGTAAAACTACAGGGAAATGACTAAACCTGGAAGAGATTTTCCTTTTTTTATTGTTTTTGTTTTATTTTTCTTGCATGTAAACACTGTAAATATTTACATAAGTATAATCGATTCAACGGAGCAATCACACAGCTGTACATAAACTCAATAAAGTGTAACTCCTCTTTCAAGCGTGCTGCGTTTCAGTAAAGAAAGTCATCATTTGGTTTATCTAAAAAAGCTAAGTCTGGTCCTCTGGACATTTAAAAATCAAAACAAAACTAAAAAGTAGAAATATTTTGTCTTTCGGATAAAAGATGAAATGTTTCTACTTTTTATTTTATTTTATTTTTTATTTGAATGTCCAGAGGACCAGACTTAGCTTTAGATTTTTCTACCTGGATTATTGAGCGTGCATCAGGGTATCATTTGGTTTACTAAAATTTAAGCTAAGTAAAGCTAAAAGGGCATGTCTGATTTATTTAGAAATGACTTTTTGACAATTTTATGCAAAATCCATCTAGTCCAAAATCCACAACATGCAGGATGTGAGCTTTTTATTGTAACTGAGTCTTAATGTTTTTTAACCGTCCAATCAGAATACAGGAAGACTGTTCTGATTTTTATCATTTTTGGCCCGAACCAAAGCAAATATTCAAAATTATTTGGAGAAAGAGGCATGAAGTGAGCACCAGGTGTCAGCAGAGCACTCTACCGTGCTCTGTAAGAGTTATCACGATAGCTTTGCTGACACCTGGTGCTCACTTCATGAATGTGAAACCTCTCCTGAAAAAAAAGCAACATGGACAAAAGAAACCATGCGGTTTGTTGTTTATCACTCAAAATAACTTCTTCTTCACGAACTGAAGCCAAATTGCTAAAATCTAAAGTTTTAAATGGCTAAATTCGACGGATGCGTTTGTATCTTTCTCCATTGTTTTCAATGTGCGCGTTGGAGCAGAGATCTCGATCTGACGTCACAATCACTTGACCGGAAAAACCCGAATTTACCGTGTAAAAAAACGGCGCTAATTTTAAACTATTTTTGAGAGGAATTTTACGGAGCCCCTCTGGTGTCATGGTAGGAAATAAAATTATCATGTGGCCACTTGATACTTTCACGTGGCCACGTGATACTTTTGCGTGGCCACTTGATAATTATCACGTGGCCACGCGAAAGTATCAAGTGGCCACATGATAATTATCAAGTGGCCACTTGATAATTATCAAGTGGCCACTTGATAATTATCAAGTGGCCACGTGATAACGTTGTTCTATGTTTCACGTTCACGCTCCGTGGATTCACTTGTCACTTCTCCTGAGCCGCGCACCTGCTGTCAGACTGTCCCTCTGAATTAAATTGAATGAGAAATCAGCTTAAATATAAGGATATCCAGGCAGGGTGTGCTGTAACATTAGTTTTACGTTGTATATTTCACGTTCACGCTCCGTGGATTCACCTGTCACTTCCTCCTTGAGCAGACGCAGCACCTGCTGTCAGACTGTCCCTCTGAGGAGCGGTGGTTCGCTTAGGGACCGTCAACAAATTACTGTATTTTCAGAGTATTTGTGAAAGCAGCACCATGTATCATAAATAAAGTTTCTCAGTATTCTGCATGTTAATAAATCATGAATTTTATCACCATTTAAAATCCAGAAGAACAAGATGGCACTTGTGTTTCAAAGGTAGCCTACTATAACGTTATTTTAAAGCATCCAAGTTCATTGAAGGATTCAAAGATTCAAGATTCTTTGTCATTCCACCACATGTGGTGGAACAAAATTGTGTACACAGGGTCCCAGTTACATCCAACAAAAGTATTAAAATTTGTGTAAAAAAAATCAATCAATCAATCAGTCAACTTTGTTTTAAGTGGCACATTTTAAAAACCATAGAGTTAACCAAAGTGCTGTACAATAACACAAAAGACAAGTTAATTAAAAAGATAAAAAACATACAAAGCATAAAAAAATAAAAAAATACATATACCAGTCTTACTGCAGGTGTGTTAAAATTCATTCAACCTTTATTTCGTCAGGTTAATCTCATTGAGCCTCGAGGACTCATTTACAAGAGCGACCTGCTACAAACTAAAGAATGATGAAAACAGCAATAGTAGAAATGTCCTTAAACAATCAACAATAGACCAACATAAAAGAGAAATACAGATTTTTTTAACAAATTAAAACAAAACATTAAAGTAACAAAACATTATAAAGTGAAATCAGTAACAGTAATCAGTAACAGGAACAAATCTGCATTGGTTTTTGCCAGGATTCCAACAGATTCTTAAAACCATTTAGAGAGGTCAAGGCTGAGAGCTTTAAGTCTTTTTGTAAGATATTCCAGGAAGCAGGAGAGGAGTATAGAAGGCCCTTTTGACAAGTTCAGTCCTCACTGAGGGAACACTGCAGGTAATCATGTCCTGAGAGCGCACGCTGTAGCTGCACTCACGCAGAGACATGTAGGAGGAGATGTATGAAGGCAGCAGTGACAGGCTTTGCTCCTGTCATGTTTTCTGTTGGCTCCTTCTCATCCCTGCACCTCCTCCCCTGTCAGATATCCCACAGGTGTTCAGTGTTTAGTTAATTACTTTGGTGTGGATTCAGGTCTTTGCATTTGTCGGGTCATAGTCATTTTCTCCCTTATGTCTGGTGGAGCCAAACACTTCCTCATCGTTTTGTAAGTAGTTGCTGCCCTGTCAGCCTTTTGTTTTCATTATTAAAGTGTTTATTATTTTACACTCTCCGTCTCCGAGTCCAGTTCTGCCTGCACTCTGGGTTTGCTTGCTCACCGGAACCAAATCGTGATAAGCAGACCAAGAAGTGATTTAAAGATGAAAATGTACCAGTGGAAGAGTCTGTGTTGATTAATGATGTCCAGTTAGAATACTGGGCAGTGGTGGGTATGATAATCACAGCCAGTTATGAATCTTAGAGCAACAAATTCAATAAAAGATAAGATCATGTGTTAAAACCATCACTGTTCGGGCTAACCAGAAGCCATGGCTGACAGCTGAGGTTCACAGACTCATGAAAGCCAGGAATGCTGCCTTCAAAGCGGGAGATCAGGTGGGCCTGAGGGCAGCCAGAAACAACCTGGACCGGGGCATCAGAAAGGCAAAGAGGCAGTATTCTGGGAAAATAGCTCACCGTTTCAAGGACAGCAGGGATACACGCAGTCTGTGGCAGGGAATACAGACCATCACAAAATGGTAAATGGTAAATGGAGCTTATTTATATAGCGCTTTCCAGCCCCCTGTGAGGAGCCCCAAAGCGCTTTACAATACCAGCCATCCACCCATTCATTCAGACATTCATACACCGGTAGTGGTAGCCTGCCTTGCAAGGCGCCATCCAGACCTACCGGGAGCAACTCGGGTTAAGTGTCTTGCCCAGGGACACAACGACACATGGTGGGCGGACGCGGGATTCGAACCTCCAACCTTCCGATCGGGGGTCGACTGCCATTACCACTGTGCCACGGAATACAGACCATCACAAACTACAAACCACCCCCCCAGACCTGTGACAGCTCAGCCTCTGCGCTGAATGAACTGAATGAGTTCTTTGCTCGGTTCGAGGCAAGTAACAGCACACCAGCACATAAACTCCCCCCCTCTCCTGATGGCCAGGTGCTGACGCTGTCCTCAGACAGCGTAAGGCGATCATTCATCAAGATTAACGCCCGGAAGGCCTCTGGTCCTGACAACATACCTGGTCGTGTGCTGAAGGACTGTGCAGGGGAACTCGCAGCGGTCTTCACGGACATCTTTAACATCTCACTGAGCCAGGCCATCGTCCCCACCTGTTTCAAAGCCACCACCATCATCCCTGTCCCAAAGAAGGCAACGCCCGCATGCCTCAATGACTATCGCCCAGTAGCACTCACCCCCATCCTGATGAAGTGCTTTGAACGGCTAGTCATGAAAAGCATCACATCTGTCCTCCCTGACTCCCTGGATCCCTTCCAATTTGCATACCGACCTAATCGCTCAACCGACGATGCCATCTCCTCTGCCCTTCACACAGCTCTCACACATCTGGACACGAAGGACTCCTATGTTAGAATGTTGTTCATCGACTTCAGCTCGGCATTTAACACCATCATCCCCCAACAGCTCATCCTTAAACTGGACAGTCTGGGGCTGAACACCTCAATGTGTAACTGGCTGCTAGACTTCCTGACCGGGAGACCACAGACAGTACGAGTCGGGAGTAACACATCTAGCACCATCACATTGAACACAGGGGCCCCACAAGGATGTGTGCTGAGCCCCCTTCTATTCACCCTGCTAACACACGACTGCACACCATCATACAGCTCCAACCACTTCATCAAGTTTGCGGACGACACAACAGTGGTGGGTCTCATCAGCAACAACGATGAGACGGACTACAGGAACGAGGTGAGCCGCCTGGCCTTGTGGTGCGGACACAACAATCTCACTCTCAACGTGGAGAAGACAAAGGAGATTGTTGTGGACTTCAGGAAGAAGGATGCCCAACATGCCCCTCTGACCATCAACAGCACCGCAGTGGAGAGAGTAGACAGCACCAAGTTCCTGGGAGTGCACGTCTCAAAGGACCTGTCCTGGAGCAGGAACACTGCAGCACTGGCCAAGAAGGCTCACCAGCGTCTCTACTTTCTCCGCAAGCTGAAAAGGGCTGGAGCTTCAACCCCCATCATGTGCACCTTCTACAGAGGTGCCATAGAAAGTGTCCTGACCAGCTGCATCACTGTGTGGTTTGGTGCATGTACTGCATCCTGCCGCAAGAGCCTCCAGCGCATTGTGAGAGCAGCTGAGAAGATCGTCGGCACCTCCTTGCCCTCACTGCAGGACTTACACAGCAAACGCCTCACTCGGAAAGCCCACTGCATGGCAGGTGATCCCACACACCCACTACACAGCTGCTTCAGACTGCTGCCATCAGGGAGGAGACTGAGGAGTCTCCAGGCTCGAACCAGCAGACTGAGAGACAGCTCTGTTCATCAGGCAGTCAGGATGCTAAACACTCTGCCTGCTCTGCCCCCCCTCCCATTTGAACTGCCTTAACACTAAAACTTTCTCACACATTACCACACAACACAAAGATTTTAACACTGGACTCTGTGTCATCAAACGGGTTATTCACTAAACTCTCGGTCATGTGCTCATACAGTTTGCACTACTTCTCATACTTGCACTAATGTTTGTATTACATCACTGCCTATAATCATAATACTGTTTACATTCTCTGTTTACATTTATTAATACTGTTTACTTTTATTACTACTGCTTACATGTAATTACTACTGTTTACATTTACACTACTCTAATATCTACACCACTGCTGATACATATACAGTGTGCTCTGAACGGTCTTATTTAGGGATGCCCAATGTGCCTTACTGCATATGCCACTTTTTGCCTCTATAACAACATCAACTACTACCTCATACATATACTGTGTACATTAACTCATACGCTGCTTTGCCACTTTGCAAATGTCAATGCTAGAAACCTTTAGTTTATTTTAGTTATACTTTTTATACTCTTTTTTTTATACTAGTATGCAAAAACTCAGGACAGTATTATGTTCATTAAATGTTTAATGTTTTAGTTTTAGAGTTGGTGTAAATTTTCATACTCTTATACCACTATGCAAAAAACTCAGGACAGTGTTAGTTTTACTATTTTATGCTTATGTCAATTATTATATGTTTCAGTGTTTCAATGTTTAGATGTTTACTGTTGCACCGAGGGACTGAGAGAAACGCAATTTCGGTCCTGTGTATGTCCTGTACAGTACATATTGCAGATCTGACAATAAAGTTGACTTTGACTTTGACTAAAAACCACAGAATAAAAGTGTATTTTAAAAGAGATTTAAAAACAGGAAGAGAGGAGGCCTGTCTGACACTCAATCTGTATAAACTCTAAGATATGAACTAAGAAAAACGTTCACTAAAAACATACTATAAGCACACACTTTCAGAGGGCTTCATCAGTCTGAGGAGTCCCAAATAAACTGTTTTCTCCACTAAAAAAGTTAAGTCTGGTCCTCTGGACTTTAAAAAAAAAATTGTAGAAACGTTTCAAACTGGATGATCCACTATGAGAAGGTTCTAAGACTGAACTGAATACAGCATCAGACTGAAGAAGTGTATGGGATGAAAGACAAATCGTTTCTGCAATTCTTTTTTTGTTTGTTTTGTTTTTGAATGTCCAGAGGAACATACTTAACTTTTTTAGATTTTTCTACATGATTACTGAGCATCCATCAGGATGTTTTCCCCACTAAACAGTACACTCCTTTAATGGACCAACCAGTTTGCTGGTTTTGCTGGTGACTGATAAAGCCCTCCAAATAGAGGGTGAAACATCTTTCCACAAAAAAGAAATTGGCCAGATGACCTGTCTGACCATTATTGTATTTTGTATCTAGATGATTGAGCATGAACTTTGATGCTTTAAAAGAAAGTTACAGTACTTTTGAAACACAAGTGCCACCTTGTTCTTCTGGATTTTAAATGGTGAGAAAATTCATGATTTATTAACATGCAGAATACTGAGAAACTTTATTTATGATACATGGTGCTGCTTTCACAAATACTCTGAAAATACAGTAATTTGTTGACGGTCCCTAAGCGAACCACCGCTCCTCAGAGGGACAGTCTGACAGCAGGTGCTGCGTCTGCTCAAGGAGGAAGTGACAGGTGAATCCACGGAGCGTGAACGTGAAATATACAACGTAAAACTAATGTTACAGCACACCTTGGATATATCCTTATATTTAAGCTGATTTCTCATTCAATTTAATTCAGAGGGGCAGTCTGACAGCAGGTGCGCGGCTCAGAAGTGACAAGTGAATCCACGGAGCGTGAACGTGAAATATACAACGTAAAACTAATGTTACAGCACACCTTGGATATATCCTTATATTTAAGCTGATTTCTCATTCAATTTAATTCAGATCGAGGACAGTCTGACAGCAGTTGCGCGGCTCAGGAGAAGTGACAGGTGAATCCACGGAGCGTGAACGTGAAATATACAACGTAAAACTAATGTTACAGCACACCTTGGATATATCCTTATATTTAAGCTGATTTCTCATTCAATTTAATTCAGAGGGGCAGTCTGACAGCAGGCGCGCGGCTCAGGAGAAGTGACAAGTGAATCCACGGAGCGTGAACGTGAAACATAGAACAACGTTATCACGTGGCCACTTGATAAGTATCAAGTGGCCACTTGATAATTATCAAGTGGCCACTTGATAATTATCATGTGGCCACTTGATACTTTCACGTGGCCACGTGATAATTATCAAGTGGCCACGCAAAAGTATCACGTGGCCACGTGAAAGTATCAAGTGGCCACATGATAATTTTATTTCCTACCATGACACCAGAGGGGCTCCGTAGAATTTTCATTAATTTAACATTGTTTTAGCAAAAACGATCATAGTTCAATCTTAAAATATATATATATATGTTGTGCCATTTTATGGAAAGTTCAAAGATGATGTCAGGGGAGCTTTAAAGTTCTTGACTTGGTGTCAGAGCTGCCTCGATGACGTTGTGCTCCACTGGGAGTCTGGAACAAATGTTTCAGTTCAGCTCGTGAAGTCTGCTCCTCGGTGCAGCTCGAGCCCTTCAGCAGGTCTCTGTGGTCTGAACAGGGGCTCCACGCCGTCGTCATGGCAACGCCTGGTTTTACAGAGGTGATGTCATCCAGAGGTGTTTAGTGTTTCTGCAGTCTGGGTAAGAGATCAGTCACCTGAGATCCAAGACCAGCTCCATTACCAGGGCGTGCACTTGTTTTGTACAAGTGTTCACGAACATGTTTACTGTATTCTGTGAAAAACTAAAAGTCATGAACTGATCAGGTTATTTATCAACTTGTTACTTTGATAGAGCTAAAGTATCACTCTGTGCAAAAGTCCCTTTACATTTGAATTTCAGTGATTCAGACTTTCTAATAATTTTTTTTAACTGGATCAACAGTTCTCCAGACTTTCTGAACGTCTTCCAAAGATTTTCTTTGGACTTTGATTTCTCGGCAATGTTCTATCATCTATCATGTTTGGATAAATGTTTCCTTCTTCCTTGCTTCGTCTCCTTCCTTCCCTTCTTCCTTTTATTTATAAGGGATTAAAGCCTTCTCTTACTCTGCTCCTGCTCCATCCTGGAACACCTTACAAGAAGATCTGAAGTTGTCCACCTTGATCTCTTTAAGGGGATTTAAACATTTGATGAAGTCTACATGAAAGTAAATATGTTGTTTTTAGTAGTTTACCTTGTTTTATAAAGGGATCTTGATTTGAGTGTTTATAACTTTTTTTATTTGATTTTAATAGCTTTTGTTGAATTCTTGTCTGTACAACGAGTCCTCGTGACTCAATGAGACTAACCTGTAGAAATAAAGGTTGAATGAAGAGTATTTTGTTAAGCCATCTGCTGTGCAATACATTATTCAGACAGAAATACACCCCCAAACTCAAGGGGTGAGCCAGCATTGTGTTAAACTAAACAGACTTTGTTTTATAGTGTTCTTTATGACATGTGACTTCTGTAACGTCTTCTTTAACAACTTTTATTTATTGTTTGTACAGAACTTTGACCCTGTACTTGTTTAAGACTTGGTATTGAGCCTGGTTCATGTCTTCTCCCCCCACCAGGTGGAGCTGTGTGCTGGCTGAACCACTGCACCACACTTCCTGGTTCTGCTCACATCCTGATTCCAGAGTCTCACCTGTGTCCACTTATCTAAGATCAGCTCTGACCAGTGGTCGGTGCCATCTTTTAGTGAACTAGTTGTCATGTACAGGTAGTCCTCAACTTACGGTGGTCTTGACACGACGATGTGACTTTACGAACGAAACTTAGGGGAGCTTGAAACTTAGGGGAGCTTGAAACTTACAGGAGGGGGTTTCCACTGACGCACTCAGTGGAAACTTACAGAGCAGGCAGACCTCTGGACCGTGCGTGGAAATACAGGAGGAGCGGAGGACAGCTGAGCAACGAGCTAGCATGCTAACAGACGTTGCTGTAAACGCTGTGGACCTCGTGAAGCAAGCTGCAGAGCTTGTAGGTGCACGAGCTAACATGCTAACAGAGGGAGGAAGAAATGACCAGCTCCCAGTAAGAAATTAACTCTTTTTCCTTCATTATAAAAAAATTAAAAAGATAAATGTCACATTTTTGTCATCTGTGTATGTTTCCTCGATGTGTGTTTTTTGATAATTACGTAGGGTACTGTGTAATGCCACATCCTGACCAAACGCGTTTTCAACTGCAGGAGCGTCCAGTTTACATGCAAAGTCAATGGGGGACGCGCCTCCAGGCGCGTCTTGGCGTCGGGCGTCACGCCACGTGCGTGTTGAGCGTGCTGGAAAGCGTTTTCCGTGCACGTGAACCCGCTTCAGCCTCCAAAGCACGCGTTGATCATTGCTGAAGTTTTCGCCGTTCAAACGTTCAAACGCCGTTCAACTCTCCCTGATTGGTTGATCAGGGAGAGTCGGGGGGGAGGAGAGAGGGGGAGAGTCCGCTATGTGACGCGGAAACGAGGGGACGGGTATTGCGCGACAAGTCCTTCACGACCAGTCAAGTCTGCTCTACAGAGACAGAAATAAAAAGGTCCTCGCCTGGCGGAGTGCAGTGAGGAACTCGGTATACCGGTAAGCTCCTCCCCCCCGCCGCCACACCGCCGCAGCTTCTCGTTCTGGTCAGGACACCACTGGGTCCAGTGCGTCCACTTGCGTGCGTGACGAGCCTTTTTGCCGTTGAAAAGCTGTTTGGTCAGGACGTGGCTTTAGGATAGGCTCAGTGCTTGGTAAAATACAGTACTGTACGTATGAGGTGCCGTTTGGATGTATTTTCAACTTACGGCGATTTTCGTGTTACGAACAGGCGCAGGAACGGAACTCGTTCGTAAATCGGGGACTACCTGTATTTGCTCAGAGTTTGTTCGAGCTGACCTGTGGTTCTCTCCTCATCTGGTCTTTCCACTGTTGAGTTGCCAGACGCAGTCGTGTCTTCTCATGTACTCGTGGTCTCTGAAGGATCGGCTCGCCTCGGTCCAAACGGTTTCTCGTTGCTGATCTGGCCCAGCAAAGAAACCAAGAAATGTAGGAGGAATTTTATTTGAGTTTCAGAAAACAGCGGGTGGTGCTGCAGTCCAACTATAAGAGAGAAAACTCAACCTGTCTGATTCTTAAAAAAAAATAAAAAATAAAAGTCAAACGTGTCATAAATGTTTCATCTCAAAGTATTTTCTTTACATTTACAGTTTTTAATCAAGTTGTGCTGAATCCCATTTGACCATTTTCTAGAGCCTAAACTCCCAAGCTGCAACACGTTGCCTCTAGTCCATGCCCACTTCTCACATCACCGCCAGTCGCTGGTTCGAATCCGGCTTGAAGGACCAAAATGTTGGATACAAGTATCTTTGCATCGTGTACTCACAAATAAGGAGCCACACGCAAAGACAGGAGAAGACTTTTAACCCAGTTTACTTGCAAGGGCAGATGTTCACTGCAGGCTTGCACAGATGTTTCACTGGAGCCCTGGTCGTGAAGATCTGCAA
>JBBPBX010052704.1:0-11600 GCA_038048925.1 Garcialebias charrua
GAGTGCAGTCTTTCCTCTGAGCAGAGCAACTGAACCAGGAAGAGGAGGCTACGCTGACAGCCTGAGTTTACTCATGGAAAAAGTGCACAATGTAAGTTCTGTTCACCAACTGACTTTGCAAGCAAGTCAGTGGAGAACAAAGCCATCTCAGTCCGGCGGCCCTACGTGGGTTTTTGGTCTGTCCTCAGGTTTTATAAAGTTGCACAGGGGATACATCGGGGCAGTCTCTCACAATAAGATGTGGAGGTATGACCCTTCACCAACCAGCAGTCAGGGTAACCCCCTGCCTGAGTTTAGGTATGAAGACCAAGGAGCAGGAGGATGTCAATATGACAGAGACAGGTCCAACATGTAGATCCCCTAGACATAAACCAACAGGTTGCTCTACATGACGTTCTTAGAGTTTTTTTAGCTGATTTGTCAGGAGTAAACCAAGACTGTGGGTATGGGACAGTGTAGTTATCTGGGGCCAAGATGGTGTAGTGGCAAGGGAACTGGACTTGGGACCCGGAGGACCCAGGTTCGAACCCCAGTCACGGCATAACTTGTGGTGTGTTTGAGGGGGGACGGGCTCTGACTGTTGTTTGTGCCTATGCGCCAAACGGCAGCTCAGATTACCTACACTTTTTGGAGTCCTTGGAGGGGGTATTAGAGAGTGCGCCTCCTGGGGACTCCCTTGTTCTACTGGGGGACTTCAATGCTCACGTGGGCAATGACAGTGAGACCTGGAGGGGTGTGGTTGGGAGGAACGGCTCCCCTGATCTGAACCCGAGTGGTGTTCTGTTATTGGACTTCTGTGCTCGTCATGGATTATCCATAACGAACACCATATTCAGGTATAATGTAACCTGCACAAAATAATTAACCTGCATTTTATGTTGTGCTGCTGACGCTGTGGCTGGCTGCTTGAGCTCGGCGTCTTCATAATCCATGGGAGAAACACGCTGTATCAAGCCAATTAACACGACCGGAGGAATTTATTAAGTGTTTTGTATCAACCACTCGACGGTCAGGTTTTTTTTCCACCCCCTGTTCCTACCCAGGATGGCGAGCTACAGGATCCCGCAGCTGTGCGGTAGGACTTAATTGCACCAAATTATTGTTTTTCCTGGACACATTTACCCTGGATCATGAACTGTAAACTGGATTATTGATTGATGGACCATTAATCAAGCAATTAATTCCTTCATCTGGAATCAAGGACTGATTTAAAATAGGAGAAAAAAAAAAGAACTCTTGGGTGTACGGTAATCAGGGTCTGTTTTGTTGTATGTATTTTGTCTCTTGGTTGAAATCATTGTCTGTTTTGTTATGTGTATTTTGTCTATTTTGGTTATACTGAAAGAAAATTATCATTACAACTATTATTTTTATAAATTCCATTTCTAAGCATATGCAATACAAAATCTTAAACTTACTTTCTGTCTGATGGTGTTTTTATTCACACAACAGGCTCCTCAGCTGAACCTTATCTGACTGCCTATTAATATATCTGGCCGTGGTCAGGCGCCTAGCCTTAATAAGCGTTACAATAAGGATGTCCATATGTGCTCTTGGCACCAGGACACCCTAGGTCGTAGTTCGATGATCAAATTTGTTGTTGTTTCATCTGATCTGCGGCCGCATGTCTTGGACACTCTGGTGAAGAGAGGGGTGGAGCTGTCAACTGACCACTACCTGGTGGTGAGTTGGCTCCGATGGTGGGGGAGGATGCCGGTCAGACCTGGCAGACCCAAACGTATTGTGAGGGTCTGCTGGGAACGTCTGGCAGAGTCTCCCGTAAGACGGAGCTTTAACTCCCACCTCCGGGAGAGCTTTGAACACGTTCCGAGGGAGGCGGGGGACATTGAGTCCGAGTGGGCCATGTTCCGCGCCTCTATTGTCGAGGCAGCTTATCGGAGCTGTGGCCGCAAGGTTGTTGGTGCCTGTCGTGGTGGCAACCCTCGAACCCGGTGGTGGACACCGGCGGTGAGGGATGCTGTCAGGCTGAAGAAGGAGTCCTATTGGGCCTTTTTGGCCTGTGGGACCCCGGAAGCAGCTGATAGGTACCGGCAGTCCAAGCGGCATGCGGCTCGGGTGGTTGCTGAGGCAAAAACTCGGGCGTGGGAGGAGTTCGGAGAGGCCATGGAGAATGACTTCCGTACGGCTTCGAGGCGATTCTGGTCCACCATCCGGCGTCTCAGGGGGGGAAAGCGGTACGCGACCAACACCATTTATGGTGGGGATGGCGTGCTGTTGACCTCAACTCGGGATGTTGTGAGTCGGTGGGCGGAATACTTCGAAGACCTCCTCAATCCTACTGGCACGTCTTCCACTGAGGAAGCGGAGCCTGGGGACTTTGGGTCGGGCTCTCCAATCTCTGGTGCTGAGGTCACCGAGGTGGTTAAAAAGCTCCGCGGTGGCAGGGCTCCAGGGGTGGATGAGATTCGCCCGGAGTTCCTTAGGGCTCTGGATGTTGTGGGGTTGTGTTGGCTTACGCGACTCTGCAATATCGCGTGGACATCGGGGGCAGTTCCCTTGGATTGGCAGACTGGGGTGGTGGTTCCCCTATTCAAAAAGGGGGACCGTAGGGTGTGTTCCAACTATAGGGGGATCACACTCTTAAGCCTCCCTGGTAAGGTCTATTCAGGGGTTCTGGAGAGGAGGGTCCGTCGGATAGTCGAACCTCGGATTCAGGAGGAGCAGTGTGGTTTTCGTCCTGGTCGTGGAACACTGGACCAGCTCTACACCCTCAGCAGGGTCCTGGAGGGTGCGTGGGAGTTTGCCCAACCAGTTTACATGTGCTTTGTGGACTTGGAGAAGGCATTCGACCGCGTCCCTCGGGGGGTTCTGTGGGGGGTACTCCGGGAGTATGGGGTACCAGGCCCTTTGATAAGGGCTGTTAGGTCCCTGTACGACCGGTGTCAGAGCTTGGTCCGCATTGCCGGCAGTAAGTCAGGCTCGTTTCCAGTGAGAGTTGGACTCCGCCAAGGTTGCCCTTTGTCACCGATTCTGTTCATAACTTTTATGGACAGAATTTCTAGGCGCAACCAAGGTGTTGAGGGGATCCATTTTGGTGACCTTAGAATCACTTCTCTGTTTTTTGCAGATGATGTGGTCCTATTGGCTTCATCAGGTCGTGATCTACAGCTTTCACTGGAGCGGTTTGCAGCCGAGTGTGATGCGGCCGGGATGAGGATCAGTTCCTCCAAATCCGAGGCCATGGTCTTGAGCCGGAAAAGGGTAGCATGCCCTCTCCGGGTCGGGGAGGAGGTCCTGCCCCAAGTGGAGGAGTTTAAGTATCTCGGGGTCTTGTTCACGAATGAGGGAAAACTGGAGCGTGAGATCGATAGGCGGATAGGTGCAGCATCCGCAGTGAAGCGGGCGCTGTACCGGTCTGTCGTGGTGAAGAGAGAGCTGAGTCAAAAGGCAAAGCTCTCAATTTACCGATCGATCTACGTTCCCACCCTCATCTATGGTCATGAGCTTTGGGTTGTGACCGAAAGAACGAGATCTCGGATACAAGCGGCTGAAATGAGTTTTCTCCGCAGGGTGTCTGGACTCTCCCTTAGAGATAGGGTGAGAAGCTCAGTCATCCGGGAGGGACTCGGAGTAGAGCCGCTGCTTCTCCACATCGAGAGGAGCCAGTTGAGGTGGCTCGGGCATCTGGTTAGGATGCCTCCTGGACGCCTCCCTGGTGAGGTGTTCCGGGCATGTCCCACCGGGAGGAGACCCAGAGGAAGACCCAGGACACGCTGGAGGGACTATGTTTCTCGGCTGGCCTGGGAACGCCTTGAGATTCCCCCGGAGGAGCTGCCCCAAGTGGTTGGGGAGAGGGAAGTCTGGGCCTCCTTAGGCTGCTACCCCCGCGACCCGACCCCGGATAAGCGGAAGACAATGGATGGATGGATGGACTTCTAATTTCATATATGTGAGAAGTGAGGAAGTTAATTATAAAATATAAAGTAGACTATAATGTGATATTAGTTGATTGTGAGAGCTATATGATAATAAAATTATGCATTGTGTTGTTTTGGGACATTTTGAATTCCGCTTCTGCTTACCGGTACTCTTTATTAGGTGCTTTGTTTTATAGTGCAAAGTGATCATTTATATTTAAGTGTGTAAAAAAAAGAATCAAACTAAACTCATTCATTCATTCATTCAAAGTAACTGTGGTCAAGAGAATGCCCACGTGTTGTGAGCACACTGATTCATCTGTGTAGGTTTGTGTGTTCACAGCAAATGTACATAACATGTGTACATTCCAGAAAACCTACTTCTTGCTGTCAAACTGCACAACAGTAGACCAGTGATGAAGAGCAAGGAGGAATTTAGTCCAAAGAGACAGAAATGCCACACCATGTATGGTTGTATCTGACGCAAAATTACAAAACGTCTGCTGGAGTGAGTGTGGTGAGCACGTGGTCAGTCGTTCCCACATTTTGGATGTGTCCTTCTATTGAATCCTTCTGGTTGGACGCAGCAGCAATCATATAAAAATTCCTGAGGTTTTCTGTTAGGGTAGGTCACCTATAAATCTTTACCAAATTTCTGAAGGTTCAAATGAAAATAATATGTACCTGCTGATTGTATTTTTCATTTTAATAAAGATAATAACCTATCGGAGCAAATCATAATGTGCGGCTACAACAGGAACGTGAAGAAAAGTGATGGAAAATGGTGTGCCTATTGTGACTGCCAGATAGATTATTGATTATAGTATGCCTTCTGAATTCCATGGAGAATTAGCAAAACTGATCAAAAACAAGCAGACTAATAGTATGTGCTCAAGAGTACTGGTATAAGAAATCATTTTAAAAAATCATAACTTGTGTCACGTGTATTGCTTCTCTGCCATAATGTGTTGCAAATGTAGAAAACAAGACCATGAGCTAATCGGAGCGAAGACAGCTATTTGATAAATTCTGGAAGAGGCAGTTGCGTAATGTATGGACTTTAACCATGGGATAAGTGTTTTCTCTTCCAGAGAGGAAAGCAATCTGACGACAATAAAAGTACCGTAATTGAACATCAAGAGTCATCTTAAACTCTACTGGGGATACTTTGATTATGTAATAGTTGTGGCTGAGTACTTGAGTAGAGGTTTTTTAAGCCTGGATGAAGGTAATAATTTAGAGCTGGACATGCAGGAGGAGTCTAAGACTTGTTGTGTGTGTATTTTGGCTGTTCCTGCTGGACAAATACTGCTTGGCTTGGTCAGCGACTGACAAAGATAAGTAAGTGGATAGACAGAAATCCCAACAGGACTTTAAAATATTTTTTTTTTGTCTCAGTAGCCACACAGCATCTTTGTTTCCTTTTTCAATCCCACACATTTATTAATATGCACACGCTCTGGGAAACGACGAGGCCGCAGCTTCCTCAGACGGCGCACAAACATTGAGACGTCTTGTGCCCCTGCCAGCCAGTGTGGGTCTGGCTCCGCCAGTAATAGCCGTGCCACAAAGAGGCTGCAGCCAAGCAGAACTAACAGTCCTTTCACAGGGGCAGAAAAAAGCAGGACGGAGGTGGCATACGAGGTCAGTTGGTGCTATGGCATCATACTGGGCACAGCTTCCCCGTCTGATGGTCCACTTGTGAACTACAAGCTGTCTGCAAGGCACATTCCTCCAGTTTACACTTACTATGCAAGGCCCAATCGCTTCAGCATAATTCATGTTTACATCTATCTCTGCTTTTGATCATATGTTAGCATCAAGTGACGCCAGCTGCATGAATCACCAAAAAATGCGCAACCTGCCGTTGCTTGTTTCTATCACTGAGCAACGGCAGGGGAATTCCTCAAAAACAGCAGTCTGGGGCCTTATCATGGTTGAAATATGTAAACCATCCCGAGTGTAAAACAACCAAACACCACCCTACCATGACCCTGGGGCCTGTACACAAATACCTCAACAAAATTGTTGGCTTCTGTTGCCATTTCTTATCCTGCTGCATCTGTCCTTCTTCTGCTGCACTTATCACATCCTCTTTCCTCCCTGACATGTGGGCAAAGCGTTTGGCGCACCACGTTGCTTCTGAATGAACGCAACCAAATTACATCAGTGTTTGCCTCTGGAGCACAGACGATCATCAAATAATAATGTGCACAAATTAATTACTTCATGAAAGTTTCATTATAAAGGTAGTCCCCGACTTACGAGCGAGTTCCGTTCGTACGAGGTGCTCGTAACACGAAATCTCGTATGTCGGAACACGAAACACGTGTCGCTCGTAAGTCCGGATTTTCGGTCGTAAGTCGGAAAATTTATGCTAGCGCTACCACGAACACTCGTTTTTCAACACAAACGTACATACTAGTTCATGAACATGCTCAGAAACTTGTTTACAAACTGTTAGCTAACACACTTTCATCTAAAAACACATGAAAGTGCTGTATTTTCTGTATGCTCTGTACAACTTTACTGTTCGTTAGTCAGCTTGTAAGTCCGGAACCTCGTATCGCGATGCACTCGTAAGTCGGGGAGTACCTGTAATCCACTCAGCGGTCCTTGAGACATTTTGCTCACAAGCAAGCAGACTTGATTCTAATAGTGATAGAAAAGTTTTGAACACATATTTTGAGCAATCACTTAGTGCTTAGAACATGAACTGAGGCTCGATCTCAGCTACGATCACAAAAAGTTTTGCATTTATCGGTATATCTGTAAAACTAAGTGAGTTATAGCCCTTTTGGGGTTTTCTAAAATCACTTTGTTGTGGCAAACACCTTTAACTGAATCAACTCCAAAACTTAACTATTTGTACATGTTAACCCAATAATCACTTAATGAAAGTTTAATTAAAATGTATCAAGTAGTTCAAAAGATATGTTGCTAAAAGACAAACAAGGTTGAAACCAAGAAGCTAATGCTCCACGTTATACGCAAAGATCAGCACTTTTATGGTGAGCTGTGAATGACTGTGAGCTATACCCACACCAAATATTAGCAAAATACCCATTGTATATACCGGTAAATCCATAGCCATTTTTGTGTTTTAAGGCGAGTTATACACGATCCAGACAAGCACAAGAAAACATTATTTCTCCACCTTTGCCTTTGGAAGCAGACAGTAACAAGTACTTGTGCCAAAGACACTGAGTTTGGTTGATGGTTGAGCTGGTCACCATGGAGTCCAAACACAGAATCTGTCCAGAGGAAGCTGCTGCCAGTGACAGACAAAAGCAAAATCTCTGCAGCGACATCAAGACAAACAAGATGGTTATCTCACACAGACACAAACAAACTCAGGCACGCAGGCTCGTACGCGTCGGCTCGTTATGAGTTACTGTATCAGCACGCCGCATCGTGCACGCGTGCGCATTGTTCCACATGCTCATGTGCTATTTAACGGCTTCACGCATCCTCATCTTCTGCTTAATGAGGGGCGAGAAGAGGGGCGGGTCTGCGCTGCGGTGTAAACTCATAAGCTGCTGAAAAATGCTGTTTGTGTTTACACTGATGTGAGTTTAAACTGTCATCCAACGGGCTCGGGCGGGCTTTGAGAGGAGTTGCACAGTGCAGACAGAACTTCTATTATTGTAACACTAGAGTCAATGATACGTCTGCACCATATTAATGTTTGACGGGTGCACTTCCTGTGGGATTTACTACACAAATGACTCAAGAGAAACATCCATACAGCCATTCAGGGTGCGTGTAACATAACCTCTTTGTTAGCTGCAGACTAAATAAACTCAAATGTGACTATGGCATGAGATCAGAGATTCATCAAAGAAGATAAACACTTCCATGCTTCTTTTTGCTCAACTCTTCTCTTTTATTTTATTTTATTCAAATTTCAGCTGGATTTTCAAGAAAGCATGTTTTATATGTAAGCACTAAGTTTTACTGAACATGTTTTAAAGTTCAGTGAGTGCCCTTAGTAGCCGTCTCGTTCTGGTTTGCAAATGCCACTCGAGACGCAGCCAACACTTAGCGCCTGTCAATCCAGCAGAGAGCATACAGTCCAAACGAGGAAACTAAACCAGCCCTGCCAGTGATGCTTTGCATATAGAAGTGTCAAACAAAACAAAAAAAGGCTGCTAAAAGCAGAGATAAACACACATTCTTGTCATCTCTCGCTTCATTTAGAGGATTCTCCTTTTCACCTCTGGCACAGAGGAGGCGTAAATGCTGCATTCTGTTCATTCACAGCTTAATGAGTCTGTCCTGCGCCTGAAGGTGTCCAACACTTCGTATCTCCGTGGACCCTCTAAGCAGCTCTACTTCTATAAATGCTAACAATCTCCGTGCTTTTTTTCAAATCGGTCTGAATCATACGTTTTCTCGTACTCCCTACTCATCCTCCCTCAGGTTTCACATTCTGCTCCGTCACGATTGAGCTTTACAATAACATGGGTACCATGGAGTTTAAAGTCCCAAGGTATTTTTGGTCATCAGTAAAATGTTTATAGCCACACATATGGGTATATGACATCATGAATGCTGAAGCTATTTGTTCAAGAAAATCTTTAAAAAGTTGCAGAGTGATTTCTGCAAATGGATATTCACAAATCTAAATTAAGAACTTACATATACCGTATCCTTAAAGGTATGCATATTTCCCAGTGTCTTTTATGCCAAAGTTATAAACCAAGATCATCTTATGTTCAGAAACGGCAAAGTCGATAAACTTTGAAATTTAATCTCAATGTCTGTAAAATTCACAGAGTTAAAGCCATTTGTGTGTTTGCTAATTATGATCAACTGTGGCTGCCATCTTGAATTGGATTGACTCAAAATTCCAATCATATGTGGATGTGCAACCAGTGATTACTTTCTATAAGTTTTGTTCAAATATGTCCAGTGTTTCATGATATACTGTATTTTGCTAACAGAAAACTAGAATTGACATCAAACAGTTTATGCTCAAGTTAAAAAAAGAACATCTTATTAAATGTTCAACACTTGTTGTAAGTACCATAAACCTCTCAGCTACAACCACACTAAATTTTAGCACAACACTCCTAAACGTAACACAGTTATATCTAACTTTGTGTTTTCTAAGTTCATTTGGCTGTGGCAGCCATCTTGAACTTGATTGGCTCCAAAGGTTAAACAGTTGTAGATATACAGTATACAGTATCCAGTAATTACTTTCTGCAAGTTTCAGTAAATTTGATCCATTAGTTCTTAAGATATTTTGGTAACAGATGGACAATCGGTCTTTTGCAGACACGTGACATTTTGCACTCCCGGTCGCCATATTGTATGGATACCGGTTCATTTAAACAGAGGAAGTCCATGCCTTTTGGTATTTTAGTATGTAGCATTTTTTTATTTCCATTGCCTTTTTATTTCCACTTGTTCAAAAAAGCTTTCAGTGTGTAACTTTTATTACTTTTGGTATTTTAGTATGTAGCATTTTTTTATTTCCATTGCCTTCTTTTATTGCTGTTGTTTCTTATTCTATTTTCATTGATTTATTGTTCCAGTTTATTCATCTTTTTATCCTGTTAAGCACCTTGGTCAATGCAAGGCATTGTAGGAAGGTGCTATACAAATAAAGTTTATTATTATTATTATTATTATTATTATTATTATGCCTTAGCTGCTACCTCGTAAGGATCAATGTTGTTAATTGAAGCTAACTTCACCATGTAACGTTCTCTGGCTTCAAGGTTGAGTTTCTCTCTATAAGGCTTCTGCTCATTTTTATATTTAGTTTAAATTTTGCTGATGTTATTGTTCTGTATCGCACTGTGTTTAACATGGACTTCCTCTGTTTAAATGAACCGGTATACACCCAACATGGCGACCGTAAGTGCAAAAAGACATGAGCCGTGACGTCACGTGCAAAAGACCGATAGCACACACTGACAGACAAAAGCATTATTGTCTACCTTTGCCTTTCAGAGGAAGGTGATAAAAAAGTTAGTTTCTGTTACGTCACGTGATGTATAAAAACAACCCTGGCATTGTGGAATCTGTAATAAAAATAATAGAAAACATGAGCTGAGCACAATACTGTCCTCCTGCTGTGTGGTTGTCAGTCTCGGGCAGTTTTTCGGTTACCTGCTGCTTCCTGGCACTGGCTGCGGTTAATGTAGGCAAAGTGGTGGTGGCAGCTCTGAGATTCACAAACACAGCCCTCAGCAGTCAGGTTACATCCGGAGAACATGCACGCAGGATTAGCCGGTCCGACGTACTTCTCTCTGTGTCTCTCCCGGTGCTCGTGTCCCCAACCGTCTGAAATCCACACAAACCGCGGTGATCAATGAGTCACACACAAAGGCAGCACTCAGGGGTGATCTAGAGACCGCAACATATAGCCTGCGCTTGTGTGTCATCACTATGATATGTAAGTATCATTAGTCACTTCAGAGCCACATCTGTTTTGGATTAGCTCCTCTCTATGAATAGCCTTCTCTAATCTAACCCGGATCCTGCTGTCTGATCATTACATCTGGGCCTTTTAACATAGACGGAGGCAGAAAGAGGGGGATTACCTGACTTGCTGGCCTTCAAACAGGTTTCTCTGTTCGGATAGGTGAAAGATCCCAAGCAGGAGTGCCGTGCATCGCACACACACTGACCCCCTGCTCTGTCGCAGCCTGTCATGAGTGGACAGCGCTCATCCTCGAGGCCTGCTTCTGGATGGTCGGGAAGTACTGTGGAGGACAGCAGGGAGACAAAAAAAAGTTGTTTAATTAGGATCATACATAACTGGACAGACTTACAAGCAAAGCATGAATTTTTCTAACCAGCTCTGTTACAAGTTACCCTGGTAGAACCACCACCAAGTGGCCCTCCTCCTCCTCTTGTGTCACACTACAGCTAATGAGCACATTTGTTTGCTTTTGTTTCTAGTACGGGGCCCTCCCAGGGTTTCCATCTTCTTTAGAGCCTTTCTCTGAAATGAGTCTTATTCCAAGATTCCACAATTTTTAGCCCCATTTGGACGCAACTTTACAAGAGGAAGTAATGTCCCATTGGACCCACCAAGATCCTGGGATTAAAGGGCTCCAACTAACACAGTACTCTCTGTGTTACTCTCATTTTCATGAATGAACAAACAGCAGAATAAATAGGATAAGACAAACCGTAACTTTCCTAAGCGCTGTGCTTTCCCAAGCATTTAGCTACTGTACGTTTAATCAGAGAAAAGCATGACTACAACTTATCAAACTACAGTATACTGTACCTGTTTTCCTCTCCAGGGAGGAACACATAAGAACAATGCACCAAAAGAAAAAACATTATGGTTTCAAACATTACCATGACCTCTTCAAGGTGCTTCTATCTGTTAGTTGTCGATGGTTGTAAAGGAAATATCCTTGTCAAGTACAGTTTATAAACTATAACAAGGTAATTCAGTGACTGCAAAAAGATAATTTGTAGTCTTTTTTTTATTTGTTGTAGATAATACAAAACTTGTAGATCAGTCCAATACCGATAACTGATGTAACTGGGACCCTGTGTACATAATTGCATTCCACCACATGTACCATGGGGTGCGAATGACAAATAAAGAACCTTGAATCCTTGAATAACCCATCCCAAGAGAGATTAAAATGACAGTGCAACAGTAGAAAGCACCATTGCAAATACTTGGACAGATACTGCTGATGACTCCTGCCATTCAGTAAACTCTGGCCAGTAGAAGTACTGAAG
>JBBPBX010052705.1:0-19885 GCA_038048925.1 Garcialebias charrua
TAATTTAACATGTTGCTTTGCAGTATTATATTTTTTTTAAAAACAAAGGGTTAATTTGACTGAAATTACTTTATTTAGTAAAGTATTCAGTCAGTATAAAAATAAAAAATAAAAAAGATCTGTTATTTAGATTGAAAAAGTCTGCACAAAATATAATGGACTATCTTTAGGCTTTTAATACCTAGTAGTTCTTTGACATTCTTGTTAGGTCTAAATTGTTTTTAATTTTTAACTGGCTGTTTTTTATTGTTATTTTTTATTGTTTGTTTTATTTCTGTATTGTTCAGCACTTTGTGCACCTTCTGGCTGCTGAAAAGGGCTCTATAAATAAAGATTGATTGATTGATAAACAAAAACCACCACAAAAACTAAAGTTCAGGTGTAGTTTCCTAAATCACTCTCCATGTAAAATATATTATTCTTTGTTTCTAAAGAGTGACACGGTCGAAAATTTGTTGACGGTCCCTAAGTGAACCATGACGTCTCTGAATAGGGGCAGACTCAGCGCGGCTGCCCGAAATCAGACTCCATGAAGTGGACTGACGAGAGCAACGCACTGATGAAGACACGGAGCTCGAATATCCAACTTCCAACTTGAAAATAACTCACTGTGGTTTTGTCTTGGTTCGTGGAGAGCCGCGCGTGTTTATAGAGACAGTTTGCAGAGCGAGGGGAGACCAGCCCGCAGCGCGACTGCTCAGTGGGGTGGGGGGTGTGTGGGGGCATTTGATCCTCTACCTGCTGTTCAGAGCCAGGGGACAGAAGCTGACACGACGCGCGGTTTGTTTTTATCATTTTAGCACCAGTACAGACTGGTGGAAGAGAGGTGCGCAGTTCAGTTTGAAGCGCTCGGTTGGGGGGCGGGGCGTCCTTACGTATCACGTGATGAAATTAGCATATCATGATATCTTTTTTTTGCCCGGGCAAGCTATTTTTACCGGTATTATCGTAAACGATATGATATGGCCCAGCCCTACTACACAGCCGCTTTAAACTGCTACCATCAGGGAGGAGACTGAGGAGTCTCCAGGCTCGTACCAGCAGACTGAGAGACAGCTCTGTTCATCAGGCAGTCAGAATGCTAAACACTCTGCCTGCTCTGCCTCCCCTCCCATTTGAACTGCCTTAACACAAAAAACTTTCTCACACATTACCACTCAACACAAAGTTTTTAACACTGGACTCTGTGTCATCAAACGGGTTATTCACTAAACTCTCGGTCATGTGTTCATTCAGTTTGCACTACTTCTCATATTTGCACTAATGTTTGTATTACATTACTGCCTATAGTCATACTACTGTTTACATTCACTGTTTACATTTATTAATACTGTTTACATTTATTACTACTGCTTTACATTTATTACTACTGTTTACATTTACACTACTTTTATCTACACTACTGCAGATACATATACAGCATTCTCTGACTAGCCTTATCTAAGGATGCCAAATGTGCCTTACTTCATATGCCACTTTGCCTCTATACCAACATCAACTACCTCATACATATACTGTGTACATCAACTTATATGCTGCTGTGCCACTCTTTGCAAATGTCAACGCTAGAAACTTCAGTTTATTTTATAGATTTACGTTTTTATACTTTTCATACTACTATGCAAAAACTCAGGACAGTATTACACTTTTATTATTTCATTTTATGCTTATGTTCATTGGGTGTTTGGTGTTTTAGGGGTGTTTGGTGTTTCAGTGTTGGTGTAAATTTTCATACTTTTATACTATTATGAAAAAACTCAGGACAGTGTTACACTTTTTTTACTATTTTATGCTTATGTGTATTAAATGTTTTAGTGTTTAGTGTTTAGATGGTTACTGTTGCACCGAGGGACTGAGAGAAACGCAATTTCGGTCCTGTGTATGTCCTGTACATATTGCAGTTCTGACAATAAAGTTGACTTTGACTTTCTAAGAAAACACTTGAACAGTACAGTGTGTACATAGAGTTAAAAACACAACTGTTATATTATTTTGTTAAACTGTATTTTGTAATGAAGAAAAAACTTGAAGTATAGTATGTCAACCAGTCATGTTCTGTTGAAGTGCAGTAAGTATTAAAAGTTTTGTGTTAAGTACCTGTCTTTGCATTTCTACTTTAAATTCGTAGACTAAACCAAACTTAAACCAACCAAACAAACAATAGTTACTTTCCCTGGTAACTAATTACTTTTATAGGGGAGCAATTCAGTTACTAACTCAGTTACTTTTTGGGAGAAACTAGTAACTATAATTAATTACTTTTTCAAAGTAACATTCCCAACACTGGTGGGGACGCTGTCTGCTCTGTGGTACAGAGTCCTGATGACTCCTAAAGCCCGAGATACACTGAAGCAGACTCCGTATACGCGCGTATACGCGTGTATACAGCGGTTGCTACAGCTCGGCTTTCGTTCTCGCGTAGATTCTCGTGTTTTCGCACCAAATTCTAACGTCATTTCCTCCGTATCGTCACTTCCGATTGTCACTTCCGCTAGTTTTTCGCTCCAAATTCTAACGTCATTTCCTCCGTATCGTCACTTCCGCTAGTTTTTCTGCGCGAAAAAAAAAATGGCGTCAATAAGAAGAAGAGAGGAAGAGATTGTTTGCCTGTTATTGTTATTAAAAAAACGTAAAAGAAGAAGAAGGTGGTACGTGAGGCCATTAAACGAGACCAGGGATGAAGAAGGAGAATTTAATACTTTGGTTATGGACATGCAAAGGATGGACAGCGAGAAGCATTTCCAGTATTTTAGAATGAATTACAGCAAGTTCGATGAGCTAGTTGGGCGGTTAGCACCGTTTCTCCTCCATCAGGGCAGCCACCGCTCTCCTGTCCTCGCTGCACAAAGAGTGGCAGTCACGCTGCGCATCTTGGCGACTGGTTGCTCTGAACAGAGTGTCGCTGCCAGCTACCGCCTGGGCACATCAACTGTGTCAAGAATAATGTCCGAGGTGAGTCGTGGAGTAAACAAAATGATGCTGTGATCTGTATACAGTAGATGTGTATTGTTGAAGTCAGCTGCGGATGAACTACAGTAGTTGTTTATGTAGATATAAATGTATATAAATATTCATTATATACAGTATATACATATATATATATATGTATGTAATACATTAAAAAATATATATATGTAAATGTGTGTATTAATACATATATACTGAATATGTGTGTTTATCTAAGAATATATATATATATGTTTATGAAAAAAATATGTAGAATATATATTTATACTATACTTAATAATACTTCATAATATACTTATATTTGTACTTCAGGTATGTAAAGCCATTTGGACAGCTCTTCAGCCGGACTTCGTAGCCTTCCCCTCTGGCCATCAGTGGACAGCGATTGCACGTGATTTCTGGCGAATCTGGGATTTTCCTAACCTTTTAGGTTGGTTCGTTTGTCTTTATGTTAGCAGTTTGTGTACTTTTGTTGATTAATGTCCATATTAGTACTATAAATACCTCAAAACAATGAAATTATTGTTTGTTATCAGGAGCTGTGGATGGTAAACATGTCAGGATTCGTTGCCCTCCGTCATCTGGGAGTGACTACTTTAATTACAAAGGGACCCACTCTCTCGTCCTCCTGGCTGCGTGTGATGCACATTACCGCTTCACGATGGTGGATGTGGGAGCATATGGACGTCAGAGTGATGGCGGCGTCTTCCAGGAGAGTGTGTTTGGGCAACAGCTGATGAACAGTACCCTGGCTCTTCCACCACCTGCTGTACTACCTGGGACCACTGTGGAGAGTCCGCATGTGTTTGTGGGGGATGCAGCGTTTCCACTCCATCAAAATCTTATGCGTCCATATCCTGGTAAGCTTATTAATCAATGATGCAGTTGTTTTGGTGGGATACAGCTGTATTCACCTTTTGGGAACGAGTAATATTACTACTTCTATTATAATTGCTGTTATGACTAGAAATCTATTGTGAAACGTGCTCTGCGACAACTTCCTTTTGAACAGGTGAAAAATAAATAAACCAAATTGCATTTATTAATAATTTTGATATTCTTTCATGCACAGGCTCAAATCTGGAGGAAGCGCAGCAGGTGTACAACTACCGCCACTGCAGGGCTCGGAGAACAATCGAGAACGCTTTTGGCATCTTGTCATCCAGATGGAGGGTGTTCGGCCGCGCCATGGAATATAATCCAGCCAAAAGTGTCCATGTGGTAAAAGCATGTGTTGCTTTACACAACTGGCTGGCCTACAATGACGATTCCAGGCAGTACATACCCACAAACTACGTGGACACTGACACATCATCAGGAGACATCGTACCAGGTAATCATGCACAAAGTCACACACCGGAACATTTATTTTCTTCCGTAGCTCATCTAAAGAGTAGAATACAACCCACCCACTCTAATGATTTCTTTACTTGTTTATCATCCGTATAGGAGAATGGAGGCAGGTTGCAGGAAACGATCTGGAGACTCCATTAAGAAGAACTGCCGCCACAAGGAGTGCTGGAAGAACTGCCTATGCAGTGAGGAACAACCTGCGTGACTTCTTCTCATCACCAGATGGTTCAGTGCCCTGGCAACAGGCCACAATAACAAGAGGAAGGCTGAATGTGTGATTGCCTATCAATAAATTGATAACAACACTCATCTGTTCGTCATTTTCTTTGAAGAACAATGAGCTTTTGTATCAAAGTAAATAACTTTTAGATGTAAAAAAAAAGATACATATGGGGAAGTTTTTTTTATCTACAGCTTAATTGCAGTAATACAGTCCTGAGTTTTTTGCATAGTGGTATAACAGTGAAACTAGTATATCTATGAAAATAAGGTGAAAGCACTGGCATTGACATTTTAACAGTCTTTAATAACACTTTAAACAAAACTTCTAAAAAACAACAGTTCTATAAAATCAACATCTTTGAAATACAACTCCTGTAAATTGAACACTTGTAAAAAAACTACACTCCTACAAAATGAACATTTAAAAAAAAAACAATTCTATAAAATGAACATTTACTACTGTAAAATGAACACTTGTAAACAAACTACACTAATACAAAATGCACTCTTCTACAAAATGGACCATGTCTAAAAAAACAAATCTACAAAATGAACACTTCTAAAAAACAACAACTTCTAAATAATAACTTCTAATAAAACATTACAGTGGCTGCAGATGCAGGTTGTACGGCGGCTCTAATAAAAAATTACAGTGGCTGCAGATGCAGGGTGTACGTCGGCTCATTTGTTAATTGTTGCTCGTTTGTCAATGGTTGCTGATTTACATATCGCTGCTTAAAGTTAAAAATCAATTGGTGAATGTTTAATCGAAGTTCGTCTCTGTCTGCTTCTGGAATGGTTCTCATCATGTCAGCAATTACCACGCCGAAATGTGTCTCTGCGTCTTCGACTTGCTTTTCCCGATCGATTGCTTGGAGGCGGTTCGCCAATGCAGCGGTCTCTGTGTCCAACGTAGCAGCCCATCCCCTCTTCCTTCCCTGCTTCGCTGGTGGTGTGCTGGTGTGAGGTGCAGCGGACCGTCTTGGGGCAGGTGAATGACTGGGGGCAGGTGACTGTCTGGGGGCAGGTGACTGCCATGGGGCAGCTGACTGTCTTGGGGCAGGTGGTTCATCAGGAAAGTCAGGGGCAGGTGGTGCAGTAAACTCACTGGAGCATGCAGGTTCAGTTGGAGCCAGTGCATTATTGCTGGAGGAACTTGAAGTGGAGGGGAGTTCAGAGGAAAAATGTGATGAGCTGTTTTGGTTTGAGCTGTTGTTCATGGTGCTGACAGGAGAAGGAACGTCACAGGCTGGAGAAGGAACACCACTGGAGCCATAGCTGATGTCCTATCAAGTACACAATGCAGAGCGATTGAATGTTGATGAAAAAAATCTTTAATACAAATTATTTAAGAAGTGTACGATTAATAATTCAAATTTTTTTTTTTTAATGAAGTGTGACGATTTTTGGATAATTAATTACATTATTAATTAGCTTATAAATAGAAAATACTTACTGCAGGCACATTGGTCTCTGTGTCTTTGGTTTTGATGAAACTGTTCAGCCAGGACAGTATCTTTAAGATCGGTGGGACACCTGGACCGGCCCCATCGCCACTTCTGCCCTGACTTTTTTTCTTTGCCCGCACAAATCTGTCCCTCATGTATTTCCACCTGGCTTTGCAAAAGTCGACGTCCCTTCCCACGGTCTCAGCCACTTCGTTCCATGCATTCCGGGTCATTTGTACATCTTTGTACTCTCGTAAGGAGGTATCATACAAATTCCTGTGTCTCCTCACCTCTTCACAGACCATCTCATCCATTTTACTTCATGCGGGAACTGGAGTGTGTCTCACCAACAACAGTCCGATGTGAACACATTTCCGGCCACAACGTTCTGTACCGTTTATTGGAGACACCGCGCATCGCGTATGCGCGCATCGCGCATCGCGTATGCGTAGTAAAAAAAAAGCTTTGCGCGTACTTGCCCTGAGGGGCTACGCGGGGCTACGCTGCGTACGGGGCGTACGTACGCTGCGTATTGGCGTATCGTGAGGACGCTCGAGTGTATCTCGCCCTTAAGCCGCTGAGAAACATCCATAAGTTCACCCTCCATGTTAAAAACTCTTCGTCTGACTCTTCGAAAACAAGCAATAAGGCTGCAGAGTAACACACTGGCTGCTAACTGAGAGCGCTCGCTCTAGTAAAGAGACTGAGGGGACGCTTTTTTGTCACGGACCACATCCGGCGCTGACAGGATATGGTCTGTTAGCAGTCGTCCGGGCCAGTAAATAAGTTTTTTCGTTTTTACTGATAGATAATTAGTTATTAGCGGTACTGCATTTTAAATAAAAATAGCGCAAATCCGCGTATGAATTATAAAAGTTAGTTAATCCGCTGTAAAGCTAACAGATTGTTTAGGTACGCTATAAGCGGATTAGCGCATTAGCGCTACCTAGCGGTCTGGAGCCCACCTTTGCTGGAGACCCCATAGCACACCCATATTTCTGCCTATAATATTGCTCCCCATATGTGAAGTAGGTTGAGGATGAGGAGCAATATTATAGGCAGAAACAGCCCCAAAACCGAGTTATAAGTCTTGGAAAGTTGAAATCTCAGACCTCTTCCTCTGACAGACAGAGGCTGGTGCATCCTAAGGACAAAACCCCCACACACACAAACAGAGTGGTGTAGTGTACACAGTCCAGTGCAGCGAGGACTGCCCAGACCGCTACATTGGAGAAACTAAGCAGCCCATCCACAGAAGAATGTCCCAACACAGGAGAGCAACCTCCTCTGGACAAAACTCAGCTGTTCACCTCCACCTCACGGACAAGGGTCACTCTTTTGAGGACCAGAATGTGCAAATTTTGGACCAAGAGCACAGATGGTTTGAGAGGGGTGTGATGAAAGTTGTTTATGTTAAGAGAGAAAAACCTTCTCTTAATAGAGGAGGAGGTCTGAGATTTGAACTTTCCAAGACTTATAACTCAGTTTTGGGGCTGATTCCCAAACGTTTTACACCGGATGGGAGCAGAGGTGTCATGTCTGTGAATTAGAGGTGTGTTTTTTTGTCAATTTACATACAGTTGTGTATCTTCTGTCAGAGACCTCAAGGGAACCCCCTACTGTTAAGGTGTGATCGGTCAATTTACATGTACTGTATGTGTTACCTCAGCTTGCAATTTACATATGTTGGTGCGTGACTCCTAAGACTGTTATAACTCCACGCGCACATAGTCTGATTCATTGAATTGATAAAGCCCTCTGGATAGAGGTCGAAACATCTTCTGTAACAAATAAAGTCCAGTTGATCTTGTATTGAACTCCTTTTTTGATTTTACTGTTAGCTCAGTGTTTGTTAGCGAAAACGGTTACTATTTATCTAAATAACTCATGAACTACAGGACAGATTTTCTTTAAACTTACAGAAAGTAATTACTTCGTGGTCATTTACAAACTGTTAGCTGTTGAAATTGTTTGAGATAAAATTCGATGTTTTAGGAGCGTAAATGTACAGCTTATAGCTCCGTTGTTTTTCCGGCTACTATTTAGCAAATAGCTCATAAACCACACAGCAGATTTTCTTTAAACTTACAGAAAGTAATTACTTGGTGGTCATTTACAAACTGCTAGCTGTTGGAGTTGTTGGAGCTAAAATTAGATTTATTTATAATTTATTTTCGCAATGTGCGACCGTTTGGAAGACGTCAAAGCAAAACAATTTAAATCCAGCAGTTCCCTTTCAGTCGGTCTCTCAGTGCAACATAATTGCTATGGCAATTGCACCCCCGCGCGATTACCTGAAGGAATATACTCACGCCTTTACGGCAGGGGCGTCACCGCCGCGCCAGAGGCCCCGCCCTCTAGGTACTTAAGCGGCTTGCGCCTCTCCATCATCCTCTTTTTGCCCTTCCCCTCGCTTAAACCTGAACTACCTCTTCGCGGGACTTCTCTGTGGCTTCATCGCTCAATCTGAGGTGAGCTCGCTCCTGCACAGAGCGCACAGAGAATTATTCCTGCGTACTGCTGGACTAGCGAAATTTTTCTTAACCCCAAAGCCTTTTCGCCTCTCTCTACAGGCTGCTTCGCTCGACGGCGCTAACTATGCCACAAGGAAAAGCTACCTCGCTGCCTCCTAGCGAGCTAGCCAGCGAAAGCGACGCGATGGATGAGACATTTGACAAGAAAAGGAAAAAGATTCTGGAAGGACTCACTCGCCTCATCTCTGACATGCCTCCTGAGAAAGGAAAACGAAAGGCGAGACTTCCAAAGAAAACCACGGTACGGCGCGCCCAACCTCGTGCGCCTGTCCCAGCAGCTGCGGCTTCTCTCTCGCAGTAACGGACACCCACGAGGCCTGTCCAGTCTGCCTGGGAATGTTTCATGCAAAAACAGCTCTGGAGATGCCCGATTTTTGCCCAAACTGCAGCCTCATGATGGATGCGGTGCTGCAGCATCGGGTTGACCTCGTCGCCAAAGCAATGGGCGCTTCAGCGACGACAGCGGACGCGGACACCATGGAGCCCCTCACTCCCACGCCGGAGTTGGAGAGCATGGCTCTACACGACAGCACGCGCGTCGAATGGGGCGACAACCCTGACGTGCTGGCTCCTATGATGGACCTAACAGTCGAATTCGACACCCGAGGTATGATGAACGAGGACGAGATCTCGATTTCAGCCTCGGGCAAATTTTCAGCGGAGGAGGCGGACGTGGAACTGGAGGATCAGGGTGAAGATCTCTCCCAGACCCCGGTACCTGTGCTCCCAGAAACTGACTTCTCCATCCCTGCTCTGTTCGATTTGTGCCACAGAGCATCGGACGCCCTGAATATCCCATGGCCGGAACCTCCGCCTCGCCAACAGGTTACGAGGCTGGCAGGAAGCTATTTTTACTCGAAGCAGCAGGCCGCCACGAGGCAAAAGATGCCCGTGTTCCCTGACTTCCTCACAGAATTAACTCACACCTGGACTCAACCAAGAACCCCGATGCTTCTTCCCCTTTCACAGTTCCTGGACGTGGACGGGATGGATGAAGTGGGAATAGCTCACGTGCCTCAGATTGAGGACACACTAGCGTCTCACCTGGCTCCTAAATCATCTAGAACAAAACCAACTCTTCCCAGCAAGGCTTGTCGAGCCTCGGCGTCTCTACTCGAGAAATGCTACAGGGCTCAGGGACTTGCGGCACGCGCCATGAACGCGTCCGCGTTAATGCAGGCTTACCTGGCGGAAAAGCTACAACAGCTCCAAACAACATCGGACAAGCAGGCGGCTGCCGAATTGCTGGATGAAGCCCGCAGGGCAACAGACTTTGTGCTCCGTATGATGGGGACAGCTGCTGTCGCGCAGGGCAGGGGAATGGCGGAGGTGGTAATCGCGATCCGCCACCTCTGGATGACTCTGACGGATCTCCCGGAGGGACAAAAGGTGCCTTTTCTCCATCACTCGATAGAGCCGGAGGGGTTATTTGGTAAAGCTTTGGAACGAATCCAGACCAAGCTGGACCAAAGACGCAGGCAAGCGGAAGCTCTCCGGGTGGGCATCCCCCAGAGAAACTTCGCCCCTCCAAGGGAGTCTGCTGGTAGCAGGTCTGCGCAGTCTCGGCACCACTCGGCGACACGTGCCCCTCCGCAGAAGCAGCCAGCATACGAGGAAGAGCCCAGGCAAAGACCTCCACAGGGCCCACCTCGTACCGAGCACGCATGGAGCAAAAGCAGATTTGTCCCCCGCCAGGCGTCCAGACACAGGGACTCCTCGGCGAATCGTGATAACAAGCAAAAACGTACCTGATGAACCAGGTCCACGTTTCCATTTTACAAGGTCACCCGCCCACGTGGTAACGGGTTTGATCCATTCATGTCCAGACTTTGCTTGTAAAACAGTACAAACAGCTGGTTTATTTTCAGCATGCACAAATCATGCTTTTTCTGCTGTGAGTGACATAAAATCATGTACGTCATTGCATGTAAGCACGAATAAAAATCATGAAACAGTTCCTCTCTGTTTTATTGACTCTCAAAAGACAAAACAACAACAACACACAATCTTCAGCAAAACAGGTCCCTCTGGCCTGCATGCCGTCATAAAGGGAGAGGGCCGTTTTTCCCTTCTCCCTCACGGCCCACGGGGTATTAGCATAATCAATAAACCCCAGCAGAGCGCCTCTGATACATCTGCTGTGAGCTAGGGATGCACCGATACCGATACCAGTATCGGGTATCGGTCCGATACCATGTGCGTTTACTCGTACTTGTACTCATAAAAGGGCTCCGATACTACAGTACCCGATACCAGTTTCATTTCATTTCATTGACTATGTAAGAGTTCAAATGTAAAACATTTTATTTTTTTGTACAAGTTTGGACATACTTTACAGATTACCAATAGTAATGTACTTTGTTTATTTATGTTTGAAGTGTCTAATGAAAATAAACAGTTTAAGTTAATTAGAATGATTTTTAAAAATATTAATTAGTACTTGTATCGGTACTTGGTATCGGCAAGTACTTTAATGTAAGTACTTGTACTTGTACTCGGTTTTCAAAAATCTGGTATCGGTGCATCCCTAAAATAATGTAATAATATAGTGTCCACTTGTCTCCTTGAGAAGTGTACCATTCAGAATTTCAGAGAGATGTGAAAAGGTGTAAACCCAGGTCAGAGATGAGGGGGTCTATCTCACTACATGTATATGTAATGTTTTCTATCCTTGACATGTGTTTTTGTCTTTTTATCCAATAGGAGGTACACTTGCTCCTACACCTGGACCTGGCATTCAGTGTTTGTTTCTTTCTCCGTCTAGTCCTCTCAAACCCAGCCGTTCAAAGCAGATTGCCGCTTGTCCTGAGCCTGGTTCTGCTTTTAAAAGGGAGTTTTTCCTTTCCACTGTTGCCTTTGTACTTGGTCAGGATGGGAGACTGCAACAAAGCCAACGAGTCTGCTGCTAGATAGAGAACTTTACTAATTGGCTTTAGGGCTGAAACAACGAATCGATAAAATCGATAAAAATCGATTTTTAAAAGTGTTGGCAACAAATTTCATCATCGATTCGTTGTGTCGCGCGATTATGCATCTTTCACGGCGCCGCGGAGCTGTTTTGTTCACCGGTAAAGCTTTTGTCAAAGCTGGCTGAGCCTGGCTGAATAAAGTTTGAAAAAAAAAAAAAACTGCAGCGTCAGCGTGCTGCGCCTGCGCGTGTGTGGCTTCTGAACAGAGCGAGGGAGGAGGAAACAGCAGAGACTGTTTTCAAAGTCTATTTTACAATGACCGACGCGACGCAGAGAAAACTGTAAATAAGTCCTACAACGTGTGGGAGCACCTGACGCTTCACAAAGATAAAAAAGCTTTAAAAAGTGACGACGCGACACGAGATAACCACGCAGATGAAATGTAAACATGACGGGCTTCACCACCGTGTGAATGAAGGAAGATCAGCAGGTACAAGTCAAAACATATTTGTTCTGTTTCAAAGAGAGAAAACGTGATGCCAGTGTCTCTGGCAGCTGAAGCTGCTTGTTTCTTAGCTGTGACAGAGAATGTGTGTGTTTTTATTTTTAATGTAACGAAACAAGCAGTGTTTAAATGTGTTTTATAAATAAATCTAACACAAAGATGGTGATAATTTAATGATTTAGCTTCAACTTTTAATTTGCTGGCAAAGTCTGAAGTCACTGCATTGTATGGAAGGATGAATTGCATTTAAACAGGAATTACAGTAATTTATTCATCTACTCAAGTGTGTGTAATTAGTATTTTATATTTGTGTGTGTGTGTGTGTGTGTGTGTGTGTGTGCTTGTGTGTTTAACCAAGTGAAACAAGGCATTTCTTGAGTTACTGTAAATTATGATATAATACATATAAACTCTCTCTCATTCCAGAAAACAACAATGACAGCCTTCATGATGGACAGACATCATGCACACCACCACAGCAAGCAGCAGAGACTGAAAGATCCTTACATGAACGTCACTGACATGAGGCCTCTGTCGATGGTTGAAGACGAAGACTTCACTTTTAACCCAGGTTACAATGATCCACACTTGTAATGGTAAATGGACTGTACTGTACTTATATAGCACCTTTCTATCTAATTGATACTCAAAGTGCTTTACATTGTTTATAGTAGTGTAAAGCACTACATGTCCTCATTTACCCATTCATACAGCACTCTACTAGATTACAAAGAACAAATCATTCTAAAGAGACTAATCAGAGCTTTAGCTCACATTCATACACCAATGGGGCACAAACATGGGGTTCAGTGTCTTGCCCATGGACACTTAGGCATGTGACTGCTGGTGGATTCCAAGCCCCAACTCTTGCATTGGAGGACGACTGCTCTAACAACTCAGCCACAGCTGCCCCATCCAGGTTAAAACAATCCACACCTTTAATCCAGGTTACACTTGTCCCTCAAAAACACATTTTACAAAGTAGCTACATTTTGTGCAGGTATAAATAATACATTTGTATATATGTTTGTGTACATTTATTTTTTATTGAAGCTGACTAACTTTATTTTTTAATTATTCAATATTTTACTAACAGAATAGTCAAGTAGCAACCTGTTTTTTGTGCGATTTGATATGTCAGTCAAATTTTGGAATAAAGAGGTGATAATTAAAACTTGTTTCCTTTTTTTTTTTTTTTTTGCCGATTCATCGATGAATCGAAAAAATAATCGGCCGATTAATCGATTATTGAAATAATCGTTAGTTGCAGCCCTAATTGGCTTTATGTTTCTTTTAAGTGCCTTGAGACATGCTTTTTATCTTGATCTCATATCACCTCTTTTCTTTCCTTTGTGATGAGTGAGGGTCACACATGTGCTTTATATCACATGACACCCACTTTCTCCAGACTTGTGGGAGAAAAATGTGATGATGCAGCTGAGTGGAAATACTTGTCAAATGTCAGCTACATATAGGCCACTGACAAAGATGAGAGAACTGACTATTTTATTTTATTGAAATAGTGTTAAGATGAGATGTCTGTGGTAACAGGTTGTACAATGTGAGCTTGACCACAGTTAAATTATAAATTGTGTTCATGTTGTCTACAGTGCTGTGTGCAGCAGCATAGTCGAGCAGGAAGGTATTTGTTTATCAAGAGTTCTGAAAATTAGTGAAAACACTGAAGACTGCAAAGAATTCTTCTATATTTAGCCAGCACAATAAACACGAGTGCATTCTTTCTTTGCAGCTCTCATCCTCACTCTATTTTAATCCTTTTTATCTTCCTCGTGACCTTCCCTCATCCACAAACTTAATGTCTTAATCGTCGATCCCTCCACCCCATCACAGTCTCCTCTTCTTTACCCTCAGCTCCCACTTGTCCTTTCGTCAGTGTGTCCTATCTCTCCCATCCCTACTCCTCCCCCCGGTGACTCGGGTAGCTTCTACTGTTCACAGATAGCCTGGGAAAAGATGGGGCCAAAAACAAAAGGGGCAAACAAAGCACCTGCTTCCTGTCGAGGTCTCGTGCTGTTAAATGTGTGGACATAAATGGAAATGAGCAGCGCTGCAGTAAGATTAGACTAAATGGAATGGACCGTGGGAGGAAAACCACCGACCAGCACAGCAGTTATCCAACACTGCTCGCTCTGTGTGCTATGGTAATGAAAATAAGCACATCCACATTGGATCTGATGGGATAATTAGATCTGATATACTTTTTATACTTTTATACTACTATGCTAAAACTCAGGACAGTATTACACTTTTATTATTTCATTTTATGCTTATGTTTACTAAATGTTTTAATGTTTAAATGGTTATTGTTGTACCGGGGGTCTGAGAGAAATGCAATTTCAATACTGTGTATGTCCTGTACATATTGCAGTTTTGACAATAAAGTTGACTTTGACTTGACTTTTGACTTTGATTTATAACTCTTGAGAATTTGTCTCCATCACTTGTTTTAAGCGGAGAAAAGTGACTGCTGTCTGTAAAGAAAGTATCTGTTTTCTCTGACACATTTGTTTTTATGATAACAGAACTGAATGATACTGCAAGTGATGACACTGAACACACAGATCAGGCAACTTTAAAAGAGAAACAATAGAATAGGTGTGTGTGTAACTGGTTTTTGTTACCTTTTTAGGAGCTTTTGGTATAAACACAACCTAGTCAGGACCAGTAGTCTTTTCAGGGACCAAACCCCAGTCCTAATCCAGCGGAAGATCATTTTTGCTTAGGAGTTAGGTTTAGGACCAAGATGTGAATTGAGTTTAGGTTAGGCCACAGAAATAATGGAAATGAATGAAAGTCAAACTCAATACTTGATCCAAAAAGATAATTCAATTCAACCCCAATCCTAATCCAGCTGAAGACCATTTTTGCTTAGGAGCTAGGTTTAGGACCAAGATGTGAATTGAGTTTAGGTTAGGCCACAGAAATAATGGAAATGAATGAAAGTCAAACTCAATACTTGATCCAAAAAGATAATTCGATTCAGTTTATTTATATAGTCTCAACAGAATTCATCTCATGGCACGGAACAGAAACATTCATATACATGATAAAAACCAATTGGTAAAAGTTCTCCGTCTATGGAAGCCAGCACATTGCACTGAATCTTCACTTTGTCGCAGTCTCCCATCCTGAGCAAGTACGAAGACGACCAGTGACGGGCACGGTTTCGCTAATCCACTAATGACGGCACAAACTTTCTGGTAGCAGATTGTTTTTGCTAACTTTGAAAAACTTGAGGGGAATTGGATTCCTCTAAAATGAAATCCAGTAAATTGAAGCCCGCTATTTTTTACAGAGTGTGCTAAAAGTGCACAGGAGAATGGTATTTTACATGAGACAGAGCAATGTGATGTTGTGATTTGTCAATTTGCATAGGAGGTGTATGTTATCTCAGGTATGTGCATGTTGCTAGCTCAGCTTTCAATATTCATAGGTTGGTGCGTGTCACCTCAGCCTGGTTATAACCTCACTCTAGCCGTTTTCGCATTTACCGGCCCTCCCCAGTTCGGCTCGTCTCTGGTTGGCCCAGAGCCAGCCCTGGCCCGCCCTCGTTCATTACGCACTGTCCGGAGAGCAAGCCTTGAAGTGGGTGGGGTGTTCGCTTGACGTGGGTGGAGTGTTCACTTGACGTGGGTGGAGTGTTCTTGTGTGCGCGCTTACAGTGTTTTAAGAGAGGACACGCCGCTAACAAGTATTTGTTTGCTGAGTATATATATTAGTGGTTCTGAGTTTAATATTTGTTAATTACTGATTACAAATCAGCTTATGTTACAACGTAAATAACACGAAGCGCGCACCCATTTCCGCCTTTCCGCGCGACCTGAATGTCATTAAACAATAACTAATATTGTCTAACTGTTGCGCGCAGCCAGGGTTTTAAAATATAACTAATAATCTCTAACTTCTACGTGCAGCTAAAATGTTAAGAGGAGTGATTCCTATATGGGTAAGGTGGACACCTGAAAATCCAGTCCGCTGTATAGCTCAAAGCGTTAGTGCACTGTCGTTTTGACCCGGCGAAGCGGGTTCGCTTCCCGCCTGGGACAAAGTTATTTTACTTTTTTTTTTTTTATTGGAGTAAATAAAAAGGAGTTTGTTAACCAAACAAACTCCTTTTTATTTAAAAGAAAATGTGAATAAAAAAAAAAAAGTAAAATAACTTTGTCCCAGGCGGGAAGCGAACCCGCTTCGCCGGGTCAAAACGACAGTGCATTAACGCTTTGAGCTATACAGCGGACTGGATTTTCAGGTGTCCACCTTACCCATATAGGAATCACTCCTCTTAACATTTTAGCTGCACGTAGAAGTTAGAGATTATTAGTTATATTTTAAAACCCTGGCTGCGCGCAACAGTTAGACAATATTAGTTATTGTTTTAGTTATTGTTTAATGACATTCAAGTCGCGCTGAAAGGCGGAAATGGGTCCGCGCTTCGTTGTTATTTACGTTGTAACATAAGCTGATTTGTGATCAGTTATTAACAAAAATTTAACTCAGAAAAACTAATTCAGCTAACAATTGTTTTAGGGGTTTCTGTAGTTAAATTTGAATGAAATTCAACCCTCGCGCTGAGGTTGTTTGAATGAGTCCCGCCCCTGCTGCAAACAACGAATCAAATGTGAGCAGTACATGACGTGAAACTGGGTCCGTGGGGCTCGGCCCGATAGAACCACGGTGGACATGGTTCCAGAACAAGGGTGGATCCTGGGCGGAAAAGGTAAATGCGAATACGCCGAACCCGAGTTAGAAGCGGGGAGAGCCGGGGAGGGCTGGCCAATGCGAAAACGGCTTCTGACACAGCTTGCTTCTTTGAATTGATAAAGCCCTCTGGATAGTGGGCGAAACGTTTTATGTAACAAAGTCCAGTTGTTTTTGTATTGAACGCTTGTTCTGATTTCACCCATAAAGTTTAATGATTAAGTTCTTCCATTTCAGTTGATTTATTGTCCTCCGGCTTTTGTTTATTTTCTCCACCTTTTCTCGTCATTACTTACAGAGTTTGTAGTCTGGTGGTAGCAGGTCTCTGGTTGGTGGTTTGTTTGCTGAACCACGTGGCCCTTCCACGAGGCTCACAGTCCTAATGATGTTGGCTGTTGCCCATCGCCCAGATCAGATGTAATTAGACCAGAACTCATGGTCTCAGCAACATGCAGCTATCAGATCCAATGATCCAAGAGGTCGGCTCACTAGCCTGGCTTAGATGGTGGTCCTCTGGTTCGCACACGGTGCCCGGCCTCCTCCAGTTGCATTAGCTCCGATGCTAGCCCTGCTAGCTCAGCACGTAGCTCCAGACGGCGGTACCTCGGTCCTTGCACGGCCTTCAGCCTCCTTCGGTCGCAGCAGCTCCGAGTCAGCGCACCAGCTTGGCTCGCTGTTCCTGTCGGCGGCTTTCGGTCCGTGCGCGGCGTTCTGCCTCCTCCAGTCTCAGCAGCTCCGATGTTAGTCCAGCACTTAGCTCCAGACGTAGCTCCGATGCTAACCCAGCATGTAGCTCCAGACAGTGGTGCCTCGGTCCTTGCACGGCGTTCAGCCTCCTTCGGTCGCAGCAGCTCTGAGGTCAGCGCACCAGCGTGGCTCGTTGTACCTGTCTGCGGCTTTCAGTCAGTGCACAGCGTTTGGCTCCCTCTGGTCGTAGTAGCACCGAGGTCTGCTAGCCAGTCTAGCCTGGGCTCAAGACGTTAGCTCTCAGGTCCGTGCTCTGTGCTCGGCCCCCTCCAAACGAAGCTCCAAAATCGGCCAGCCAGTTCGGCTCGTGGCTTCTGGTGGTGATTCCTCAGTTCATTTGTGGCACTTAGTTCGTGCTATATATAAAGGGATGGGAATTGATAAGAATTTGGCAATTCCAATTCCTTTATAGATATAATTTATCGATTCAATTCCTTATCAATTCTGTTATCAATTCTCATTGGGTTAAGCAATATAATATAGTAAACCATTTATGTGCATGAAGTATTTAATGCTCTTTCACTAGAACAAAAATAGAACTTGTATGAATTCCTAATTAACATTAACACATCAACAAAAAACTGAAAGTTATGCACCATAACTCATGTTCCCTGAAGGAAGGGAACGAGGTGCAACATACTTGCTATGGGAATTGCGCCCCCGCGCGATTACATGAAGGAATACATTCACTCCTTTTACAGCAGGGAGCGTCACCCGCGCCAGAGGTACCGCCCTTTAGCCATCCTCCAGCATCCACTTCTTCACCTTCTCCTCCAGAGCTGGCCACCTTGCCATGCTCCCGCGGTTCACCCTCTTCGACCGCTTCATGGCCGTTAGGGTGACCTCAGCCTTCCTCCAGTCTCTATAACGAGCTTTTCGCTCACCCCAAACCTACTAACTTTATCACCTGCAGCTTGAACTCAGCAGAATAGGACTTTCTCTTTGGTAGCATTTTCTCGATCGTTGTTGTTGTGTTGTCCTCTCTTTACTCCTACTCAATGTGACGTTTTTGGCGCGGACTGATAGGATTTTAGCGGGTCTGGAATAAACAAATAATGGGGTACACCTACAGGTACACCGGTAGTCGTCAAAAGCCTAGAGGGCCCTTTAGCGCCCCTAGTGGCCGAAAATTGTACTGCTCCATTTTTTCCGTCAGAATGAATGGAAACGGTCATATCTCAGCCAAAAATTGGTCTAAAAATATGGGGAAAATCCATAAATACGTTGTTTTGCCGTATAAGTCGCAGGACATGTTAATTAGGCAAAAAACTGACTTATAAGCTGAAAAATATGGTAATATGCTTCAACACTAGTTCTTCTCAAGGGCGGACATCTCCTCTCGGTCTTGGCTTTGCTTTTGCTTTGTCTTGTCTGTGAAACTGTCTCGAGAGCTTCTCTTCTACAAAATCTTCCGAATCATAACTATGGACTTCGATTTGGTCAGTTGGTCCCTCAACACAACTGATAACATTTCTTTAAAGAGAAGACAGGCTGTAGGCGAGCCGATTTGCCCTGTTGGCATAATAGCTGGATATTTCATCGACTTGGAAGACTTGATGACTTGTCTATCTCTGCTCTCATCTGTGGATCTTAAGGACGCATATTTAATTGGATTTATGATAACTGGTTCCTGCTTTTTGGATTTGGCTGGTTCCTGGTCTATCAACACACAAGGAAGACATCGGCAGCAGATCTGGTCAGGCTGCCTGCCTTATGTGATGGCTTGGTTCATGTCTCGAGAACCCAGACTTTTGACTGAATAGATTAGATCTCTGGGATTTTCTTAGGCACGTTCCATTGGTATGGTCATTTTAACTTGGACATTTCTGAAGCGATTGGACCGACACAGACTGAAGGTAGACTGAAGGTAGATGTCATTAAAGTTCTGCCTGTCCCCAAAAACAATAGTGTTTATCTGACATTCGGTTCCGCGACTGGCCTTGACAGGCCATCTTATCTCAACACGCTTGTAGAAGTTTTGTAAACCTGATGCTCTAACCCTCCCAAACCTTCTACTGAGGAATTGCATACTGTTCAGAGGAGCCCAGTTGAATAAACATTCAATCATCATTTCAGGATTCTTGATTTGCCTCTGAGTTTCGGTACCCTATTTTTGGTGTAAATGCGCATAAACCGTGTAACTCGAAACAATGCTTTTCAATGGGAGGGCGTTCGTAACCACGAAATGTCGTAACTCGATACCGTCGTAACCCGAGGACTACATGTATGTATGTATGTACTGTATGTACTGTATGTATGTATGTATGTATGTATGTATGTATGTATGTATGTATGTATGTATGTATGTATGTATGTATGTATGTATGTATGTATGTATGTGGAATTTAAATTAAAACAGGGATAACATGTAAAACATTGCATCAACTGCATAGTTAAAGATCTTTACAACTTTGAGGTGGATTCATTAAAAAAAAAAAAAAGCAGTTTATAGAACCTTGTGGAATGCCCAGTTTGAAACTG
>JBBPBX010052706.1:3617-15745 GCA_038048925.1 Garcialebias charrua
GCAGAAGTCGGTAAAGAAGCTGTGTAAGTGACCCACGCTCGGTCCTCTGTGTGTCAGAACCTGCTGCTCATCCCAGAAGATCTCCTCCCTGAAGTGTGCAGAAGAAGAAGTGTCCATCTTCTGGAAACTGGTTGAAGTTGCAGTTTCCACATTTTGCATGAGGAGCAGCTGTCCTCCCATCAGCCCGCCCTGCTGCTGCTGCCCGGCTCCCCCAGGATTCGGCTGTTTGCAACAGCAGCCTGCATGCAGGATATTTCCACTAGAAGATGTGTGGAGGGAGAAGCAGAGAAAGTGTGTGTGAAAGAGAGGAGGACAGATTGGGGAGGAAACAAAAGAGGCTCTCCTTTCTTCAGCCCCCTCTCCTCTTGGTTTTGTTCCATTCTCAGACTTTGAAATGTCGAGCAGCTAGTGCAGCAGAATCCTGTCCCACTTGCCAGGAAATCTTAATTTAGCATAATGATGTGTCAGTCTGTGGGCCTCAGAAGCGTTCCTCTCACTTGTCACCTGGTGGATAAAAACAACTGCACTTTCTTGTGTTCAGCTTCTGACTCTCATGTTTCCCTTTCGAGCAGCAGTGTTGCATTTCAAATGCAATTAGCCGGCTGTAATGAGGTCACACTGGTTTGTGATTCACCGTGGGAGAAGAGAACCAATTCCACGTTTGAGCGTGTATTTAAGAGCCTCCAGGACTTTGGGGGGGAAAAAAGACCTGAAGGTGGTTTTCAGTGTCGGTTTATCCATTTTTTATCTAGGCAGATTCAGTTTGTTGCACGTGATAACAGATGTTGCCAAGGTCGTGTGTGTTTTTTTTTTAAGTGTCTGAATCTGAACGCTCCATAAAGGCGCTGTGTTCAGCAGCTTTGTAAGAACCTTCGCTTTCATGCTTGAAAAAAAACCTAATCTGTGTAATGAGGTTCCATTAAGGCTAAATTTCACCTTATTGTTTCAGCAAATGGGCCATAATGGGCTTGTTTTCAAAAGGAAATCATGCGGTGTTTCACCTTCAGTCTGACTGGAGGAGGCTGTAGTGTACACCAGATGCTGAATCCACTCTGTGACAATTTGATTTGAGATGCTTGGAGTGATTTTTAATTTAATTTGTTTTGTTTTTCCCCCCTACTCAGAAATACTGGACACCCAAAGAAGATGAACTCGCACCAGCTCGTCCCGAAACCTCACAGGTCTGAAATGTGTGGCTCATAAAAATGTGCATGCAGCTGGGCATGTTCTGTGATTTTATTTATTTGTTTATTTTTAGCAGCACGGTGGCACAACTGGTAGAGCTGCTGCCTCTCAGCGAGAAGGTTGCCGGTTCAAATCCCGGTCCGGGGGCCTTTCTGGGTGGAGTTTGCATGTTCTCCCCGTGCATGCGTGGGTTTCCTCCGGGTACTCCGGTTTCCTCCCACAGACCAAAACATGCATGTTAGGCTGATTGGTAACTCTAGAATTGTCCCTAGGTGTGAGTGAGAGAGTGAATGGTTGTTTGTCTCATTTGTCTCTATGTGTTCCTGTGATGGACTTGCGACACATCCAGGGTGTACCCCGCCCCTCGCACTGTGATTGCTGGATATGGGCACCGGCGACCCCCGTGACCCAAAATGGAAGAAACGGGTAAAGATAATGGATGGATGGATGTTTATTTTTAATCGCTTTTTCTCACTTTTCATGCAGCTTTGAGAACACACAGCTGCATGTCATTTAGTTTGTCTGGTCAAAGCTGAAAAGTTTGGGAACCACCATTCTAGGATGAAGGGAACTTTTACTGCAGCACCTTTTAGACTGGGTGTCCTCCGAAGTGATGATGGCAGGGATCATTACTGATGCACCAATCTCAGATAAAGTCAATGATCCAAGATGGAAGGAGGACTGTTTCAGACCACTGGTGACAGTCAGAGCTAGTGCTGACTCGATTGCATAAACTAAAGAAAGTGGGCAGAACGGTGGATTAATGGTTAACAGTGTTGCCTCACTGGGTTCAATCCCTAGTTTGGCCCCCTGAGTCTTTCTGTGTAGTTTGCATGTTTTCCTCATGCTTACGTGGGTTTTCTCCCACAGTCCATTAATTTGCATGTTCAGGCCCAGACCTCCCTTGCAAAAGAGATCTATGATTAGCCTGGTGGAATAAAAGTTAACAAATAAATAATGAAAATGTGTGTTATTTAACAAGCATTGGAGCATTTTGTCCTTTTTTAATGGCTCATATTTATAAGATTTTGGTTTCAGACAATATACAGTGCCGGTACCAGGTACGAAGGTAAATTTTACATCTGAGTGTGCGTTAGAAATATTGTTAGGGTTATCTTATCGCTCTTTTTTCTGGTAGATACTTGTTTTCACAACACTGTTTCTGAAGTTTTGGCCGTTTCACGTTCAGGACAACAGTGGTCGTTTTCTGTGAAACCAAATCTTCTTTTACATTTTTTATCTGATTTGTGCTTTTGCGCTACAGATGGCTGCAGTCAGTGGCTTTTTATGAACAACAGCAACTAAGGCGGACAGCAGAGTGCTATTTGTGCTGCTCAGCCTTTATCAACACGTAGGAGTAAATCAACCTCACCCTTGGTCCAAATGGATGTTCGTATGATGTCACTGTTTTCATGCTCGAGACTGAAGTGTGCGTGAATCTGAGTCGTTGAGATGTAGAAATCACAGCTCCAGCTGTTGATCTGTCAGGGAAACTACAACAAATTCAACTAGCACAACCTTTCAGAATACACATGTAACTTATCTACAATCAACATAGAAAAAACGCTAATGTTTCCAGAGATTGTTTACATGAAAACAAGGCTTATGTTCTTTGAAAGTTACTACGAAGTCTTGAAAAGTATGGGTGGGGGAAGCAGTTACAAAACACAATCAGTATTTTAGCTAGTTCAAACTTTTACATGTAATGTACCAGACAGAGTTCACCAGGCTTACACAGACGTCTCAATGAAGCCCCGGTCATGAAGATCTGCACCGGTGACCGGACACTGTACAGGAAGTGTTTTTATACACGCTTATCAGCACAATGACCTTGGCCTCTTAGACTCGGAGGCATCAAGTGCCTGCAGGCTCCTCTTTGAGAGGAAAAAAGAACTCTATGAACTCACATGCATGGTTCAACATTAATTTAACATTAGCAGTGATAACCAACATAAACCTTTACCTGAATTCCCCTGACAGGAAGTCTTTTATAGTTTATGATTATGTTTATTTATTGTTTTGTAATTTGTGTGTTGTGTTACTTGTGTTTCCCTCTTTGCTGTTGTTCATTTCTCATCAGACTGTCCGGCCACGCCCATTTACACCTGCACCCTGTTCACCTGTCTCAGCCTCTTATCCCAGGTCCATTCAGTTACTCTGCTTTCTGCACATCGAGCAGTATTAGCTCTTCTGACGCCACCGTCCATTCGCCCTGTGTTTACATGTACTGTATATTTGCTGCCATGTCAGCTGATGTTTTTTGGGGGGTTTATGTTTATTTGTCCAAGCTCCTTGTGTCGGTTTGCATCCTGGGTCCAAACTTCCTGAAAACCATGGCGATACATTTCATTAACACCCAGCCTTGAAATATTTGAACCAAAGCTGGACAGTTTTATAAAATGATCATTATTTTGTACTGAAAGAGACTTAACTCTGGTACTGAGACCACTAGATCGCTGTACTAACAGTAGCAGTAAAGTTACTTGTTTGGATGTGTATAGTTTTAAGAAACAGACATGTATCAGTGATAGAGGCTGGAAAAGTGTTGAAACCACATCAGATTTCCCTCTGAAGACCACCTCTGCTGCAGGAAGCTCCGTTTGATTGACGTGAGTGTAGTGGATTGTGTAAAAACACTGCTGCCCACAGATGTGCCTGTCTAAAAATTGGCTTAGTACTGTATGCTCAGGCCTGTCTGATTTATTTATTTCCTCATAGATTCAAGGCAATAATCAGCACAATAAATCACCCGACTGATCAATCAGTCCTAATGGGACATCAGAAGCATAGATATTATATAAACACTAGATACCTCATGGTGGGCAGAATCGCATCGCGCAGCGCCGCCATATTGGATGGGGGTTTCTACATAAGAGCCAACAGGAGTAAACACAGGGCGAGTTACTATGCCCGTATTTTGTGCAGCTTATGGTTGCAATAACCAGCGCAGTGTTGAAAGTAGATCACATGGGATTACCTTTCACAAGTAAGATTGAACAATAGTTTTGATTATTTGATCATTTATATTTTGTCATCATTGCTGGATCTGAAGAGGAAGAACCTTAATGAGGAGCTGAAAGAAAGGCTTGACTTACATTCAGGTAAATACATTAATACTACAACTTAGAATTTTTGTTATGTTACATTTAAACTCTTTGTCAGACTTTAGGTATTTATTTCTAGGAAGCTTACTATGTAGTTTGATTTACAGATCAGAGCCTACAGTTACCTGAGGGATTCTCTGCATTTTCCCCTCCCTCATCCACATACACTGCAAAGGTGTAGTATATTTTTATTACATATTTTAAACATATTGAGTAAAATACTTCAACCCCTAGGTATGATGTACAACAAACAGATGTAATAACTTAGAGCTTGCTATTTTCACTATTTTTGAAAGTTTTTATATCAAAAGTCTTAAAGAAAGAAAGAAAGAAAGAGAATCAATATATCTATCAATCCATGGGTTAAAGCACATAAACCTTTATTTATTTGTTGTTCAGGTGGTTGCAGTCTGTGGATGCCAAACCTGGGCTCAACACAATGATGTTGGACATGTTGCAGAGGAGATGTGAAGAGGACCCTGTTAAATATGGCTCTGTGGTCCTCATGTTGGATGCCATGGCCATCAAGAAACATGTCCAGTATAATCCCTGTACCCAGAAAATGTCTGGATATGTGGATATGGGTGATGGCATGGATGAGACTGATGTAGCCACGGAGGTGCTTGTTTTTATGGTGGTTGGTCTACAGGGTCATTGGAAAGCTCCAGTCGCCTATTACCTCACAAAGTCTCTATCACCAGACACACAAAAGGTCCTGGTTGTCCATGCTCTGGAGCTTCCTAGCCCCAATTGCAGGGAGGGTAGTGAAAGGACCTGGAGGGTTTAGATTACTTTTTCAGGTCTTATAAAAAAAGGTTTGTTCACAACTGTTTACATGCACAGCACTCAAAAATAATTAAAAAAAATAGTTGCTGTAGCATTGTACACAAGACTCTGTATGCTGTGTTTGAGTGAGAGTAAAATAAATTCAAATGAACAATCAAACTAGTTTTTTTATTTAAAAATGTATACATTTATTAATATCCCATGCCATATTGTTAAAGAGCATAAAACAAAGTATTTAAGCATGAAAGCACATACTTTTATTGAGTAGCAGTGTCACACGTCATAACCACATCTCTGACGTTTATAACAAACAAAACCGTGTGAAAATCGGGTAAGAATTCGTGAAGTTATGATTGTTATACAGCTTCTTCAATACAAATAAATGCGCTGGGAGCGCGAAACACACCCATCCAAGATGGCGGCCGCACGGAATGTCTGCTCCAATAGGCAGCTCCAGTCCGTAGGGTATCTAGTGTTTATATATAATATCTATGATCAGAAGTACTGGGATTTTAGTAGAGCTGATGGTGGGAAAAATAAAAAGACTGTGCACACGCATTTAACCTACGCTAAAGCAAGTTCTAAACTGTAATTGAACGTCGCTAAAATAATGGAAGATTTTTTATTTAAAATGCGTTTTTAGTATCTGCTACTGAAGGTCATATTAGATATTTCAAGTTTAAATTCATATAAATCCGGCTACAAACCAAAACATAAAAATAAAAAAATAGAAAAAGTGGAAAATGTGTTAAACAAGCACACAGGGTTTTGTGATCAACAGGAATCTGAGACGCTTTAATTCTCTGCTTGTAATGCAGCCTTTCATTGGTTCCCAAAGAAGGGGTCGAGACCCCACTGTGGGATATGAAGCATCAACTTTGGGGTCTTGAGATAATCTGAAATTAAACTAAATGTAAAAGTAACTCATAATAACTTGTTTTTTCACTGTAATTGTTCCAAGAAATAAAAAGAATAGTTGAGGATAGAAGAAACCTCAGTGGTTGTTGATGCAGTCACTGGGACTCATAAGGGCAGAGATGGGGTAGAGTTACAGCAGCCAACCTGGGACCAAGAAGCCCCAGGCTCAATCCCCAGCTGTTCCCACATGTTGTCCCCAATTGCTCCCCAGGCACCCACATAGCTGCCCACTGCCCCACCTGGGTGCATCCCAGGTGGGGCAGTGGGCCAAATGCAGAGAACCAATCTTGCCATTGTATGGAAACATACAATGATGACCACACATAGCACTTACTTACATTGGTGCCATTCATTGGCTTGAATACTTCAACCACAAAAACCTTTTGTCTTGGTTATTTTGTTGGTCACACGTTGAAAAGTTTGTTAGCCCTAAATCACAAGTTTTACAATTTCTTTGTCCAACAAAATGAAAGCCCGTCAGAAAAAGAAAAAGCTCCACATCAGATCTTTAGATGGCTTCCTAATGATCAGACTTTTATAAGATAGCATTTCTTATTTTTGTCTTCTAGTAAGACTGTGGTTCACTTGGATCCGACCTCCACGACGAAAACGCACAAACGCCTCGATCGTGGTCATTGTTCGAGCTGCAGTGGTGTCTCCAGACACCCATCAAGCACCTGGACTTTTAACAAGACCCTCTCCAACCTCATCAGGTGCGTTTCATCACCTGTCCCTCTCCAGGATCCACTGAAAACTTTTTCGTAATGGGTGTGTGTTTTCTCCGACGTGCAGGAAGAATATCCTCAGATTCCTTGACCCAGAGAGAGATATCTCCATCCTGAAGGGCACGCTGAAGCCGGGGGATGTCATCCACTATGTCTTTGATCGCCACAGCACCACAAACATCTCAGAAAATCTCTACCGACTGCTGCCAACCGTGTCCCCAATGAAACACCAACATCACCGGCGCTGCGCCATCGTAGGCAACTCTGGGATCTTGCTGAACAGCAGCTGCGGGCCCGAGATCGACTCTCACGACTTTGTTATCAGGTAGGGTTTTACCCTCTTATCCAAGCAAGGTAAGAGATTTCAGTGAGGAAAATGAAATTCATTGGGACACACTCAAATATACACGAAATTGGCATCATGAAAAGGCTTTTGCGTCAGTTAGTGGCATGCTGAGCCTCTCAGGGAACAACCGTCTTTCTGCTGGGTCTTGCTCTGATTTACAAACAGGACGCGGTGTGTGAAACCACCGGGACATTCTGTTTGTGTTCGGGTGCAAGAGGAGTCTGATTTATGTGTCACAACTCAAAGCAGCCTTTGAAGGAAAGTCACGTCTTGTCTATGCCAAAATAAAAGCGTTCTTGATTTTTCATAGAGTTTAATCTAACAAAAAATGCACGGTCTGAAGGGAAAACACTCGTCATCTACCGGTTCTTTTAATGTTGGTGTAGAAGTGAGCAGACTGCTCTCTAGTTCAGATTTATGTACATCTTTCTCTTTTGTACATGCTACTGTTGATGGGGGGGGGGGTGCTTTTAAGGCTCCATCAGCAGGATAATAATGCAGAATCATGACAGGAACGTTTGGCTGGTAGCAGGGAACAGGAAATGTGTCATTTTGAGAAGGCGAGGAATTTGCTTTGGCACTCGCATACAAGATTAGATGATAACGTCTCGGCTAAATATAGTCCCCCGCCTTCATTTGGTTTCTTCAAAGTAGGTTGATGGCGTTTGAGTTCGCAGGTATGAATGATTTCAGTTCTCAGAAGGAACGTTCGCCAACTACTCTGTTCTTTACCTGTCAATCAATTGAGCACAACAACAGAGATGTGTACAAACACAGGATCCCAAAAGATAAACTTTGTCAACTTTTTTGCAATCTGCCATGGATTCTACAAACAAATAGGTTCATCCTATTATATACAGGAGTCCGTACAATAGACATTAAACAACAAATAGACCAGTCAAACATCCTCATCCATCCAGTATCTTTTACCTGCTTCTTCCTTTTGGGTGTCACTGGTGCCATATCCAGCAGTAACTGTGTGAGAGGTAAGGGACATCCTGGACAGGTCTCCAGTCCATCACAGGGACATATAGGGACAAACAACCATTCATTCTCTCACTCACACCTAGGAGCAATTTAGAGTTACCAATCAGTCTAACATGCATGTTTTTGGTCTGTGGGAGGAAACTGGAGTACCCGGAGAAAACCCACGCATGCACAGAAAGAACATGCAAACTCCACCTGGAAAGGCCCCCGGACAGGATTAGATCCGACGACCTTCTCGCCGAGAGGCGGCAGCTCCACCAGCTGTGCCACCGTGACCGTACTGCCCCACACCTTATGAAGATCAGTGAATCTCTTCAGGCACAACGTGTTTGGATCCAGATTGTGGGCTCTAAACCAGCCCTTTTGTTCTTTTGTTGAGTTTGGTGCCATCCTTTGTGTCCAAAGATGAAATTCATCTTTGTCTTTTGTTCCCTATTAGATACTGGAAGCTTTTGCGCTACAGCTTGACTACTTAAATCTTCACTACTGCCATTTGTGGGTTTTGTTCTGCTGTTTTTGAGACAAGCACTTATTTTAATGCTCAGGTCCAGGGCAACATTAGATGGATTAATCCATCAGAAACAGCTTAAAAACATTGACGACCATACTCACTGGGTCAGAACATTTTGCTTTCCTTTATATTTTAGCTTTACATCTTGGAGTATTGCCATCCATCCACTAGTTTCCACTTGTGCCACAGGGGCAGCAGCTTGAACAGCTTTTCCCAGCCACCTTCTCCAGCTCTCACGATTCAGACAAGCTTCAACATCATACAGTGATTGTGAAAAACAAGGACAACAAGATTGTCCATATGAAGAGAACCAAATAAAAATACTAGAAAAGATCCATAAAGGTGTATTTTCCCTTTTTTTTGCCTGTTGTTATTAAAATGGGCAATCACGTAGTTGTGTTTGTTTCATGTCTAAAAAAATGACTCTGGACGGATGAAAATGACACTCAGAAAGTAACCCATAAACATATAGACTATATATATCTATTTTGTAGGTTTAGTTTCTGTCCCAGAATCAGGGCTAAAATATGGGCCAGCCTCAGTGGAAACTAGCACTCCTAGCATCCATTACGGTCCACATTTTGTCTAAAAGAGATGCTTTGCTGTGTAGAAAGTCACAGTTTGAACCCTTTAAAGGGGACCACAGATAGGTTTTTTAAATTTTTATGGTATGTCTGTGGGCTATCCAGACAATGTTCATTCAATTTAATACACAAAATAATTCTTAGATAATCAATTATACCCTTTTTAATTCTGCCATTTTTAACTTTCGTTTTGAACGACTGGTTTATGATAATGAGCTCTCATGGCCACGCCCTTCAAAGATCTGTTTACATTAACTACGCCCTCTGTAACAGCCAGTATCTCTAATCTGTTGTTGTTTTAAAATTAGCTCTTTTTTTATTACTCATTTGACTTACTGTTAGTGCTAGCTTAAGATAACTTACCGAAAGCCGTCTGCGCGCGCCGCCATTATCTGCTCCCTTTAGCCCGAATCTGAGGCTAAAAATAGCTCGTTCCTCCTCTGCCCTTTTAGGTCCGCTCGTTGCATGCTGCGCTTTTGGGAGCGATCTCTGCTCCAGTCCAGACATACACAAAGTTCACTGAGTGTTTCCAGTTAATTTATCCGTATGAGGCAACCTCTGACCGGACCCCACGCTCCTCAAAAGCTATCAGCTCCCAGCAGCTCCCAGCAGCTCCCGCCCGCAGATGGTCTCTTCGCCGGCGGTCTGCTCGTTTTCCGTCTGCCGGCTGCTCGTTGGGAGCGATCGCTAATACGCTAAAAATTGAACTAAAACGTAAAAATAACAATTGTACTTTATTTATAAAGCCATTTAAAACAACCACAGCTGCAACAAAGTGCTGTACACATGAAATTAAGAACATTTAAACAAAAGATGAGATGAAATCAGGAAAAACAACCGTCACGTCTTTTATACTGAAGTGGGTTGAGCCGCACCAGGGGTTGCTAGGGGAGGGGCTGGACTCAGGTTTGAGGTGGGTTGTGGCTGCGGCTTGTGACGTCACAAGCTGCAGGATTTGAAAACGAAACGTTTCTATCAAAGATAAATAGATATACTTAGAGTAAATAAACCACTGGGTGCATTTTTTTGGCCCTAGGACTGTTTTTTAATGAAGTACATACCCAAAGTTGAGTTAAAAAACATTAAAAAGTGAATTTTGAATATGTGGTCCCCTTTAAATTAAACTCTTTAGTGATGTTTGTAAAAACCAATGTGAATCCCAGTGAGGAGACTCCACTCACGGCCCAGTGAGCTACGATCTGTTCTTAGTGACTCCTCGTGTCCCTCTTGGAAGCATCTTCAGCCTTCTGTTCGCTTTTTGTTTGAATTTGTCAAGCCTCATATGAATTACAGTATTTCAAATAACTCCCTTCACAGAGGCTACTTCCTTCCATTAATCTCCTAGTTGTTCATTAATTGCTCATCAGTCTCATGTTGCGTTTGGTTCGACTAAAAACACTGAAGTTCATTCATTCATTCAAACTTCAACCTTCAAGCTCAATAGGAACCATTCATAGATGAGATAGAAGGAAGGACTACTGGTATTGACTTCCTGTTTGAAAACAACGTCCCTTTGGCGTTATCAACATTTAGCACCAGTTTGAGATAGAACAAATCTGACTGGATGATGTCGAATGCAGAATGTAAGAGCTGAAAAACCTTAGAAACTCTTTTAGCTCGACAATAAACAACTGTGTTGTCGGTATAGAAATGTAAGGATGCAACAGGAGCAATCTGACCTACATTACTTGTGTAGATTGTGAAGAGGGTGGGTCCTAATACTGAGCCTTGTGGTACACCACTGTTGACAGTTATTAAATAGCTTTTGTTCTTTCTGTGAGATTTGTGACCTCAGTGGTCTGTGTTTTTAGGTGCAACCTGGCGCCGGTGGAGGAGTACTCTCAAGATGTGGGCCGGCGGACCAACCTGGTGACCATGAACCCTTCTGTGGTGCAGCGGGCCTTTCAGGACCTGGTCACAGAGGAGTGGAAGGAGCGCTTCCTGCGGCGTCTTCAAAACCTCAGCGGCAGCGTGCTGTGGATCCCAGCCTTCATGGCCAAAGGCGGGGAGGAGCGCGTGGAGTGGGCCCTTCGTCTCATCCTGCTGCACACGGTGGACGTACGCATGGCATTCCCATCGTTGCGTCTTCTCCACGCCGTCAGAGGGTAAGAAGCAACTACGTATCATAAGAATGGCAGAGAGCATCAGAATCAGAGGCTAGTTTTAAACTGAGACAATCAGCAGGGAGTGAGACAGTCATGCACCTCCAGGTGCCAAATGTGACACACGTGGAAAATGTGTTTCTGTAAGAAATGTGTCTAGTCTTTTATTTGCCCATTTCTTAACGTTTCTGTCACTCAGAGGCATTGTTGGATATTTTGGGAGAGGCGTCTGTTTGCTTCAAGGTGAACAAAATGATTTTGCTCTCAGGATGCACAACAAGCAGGTGGCTGTGAGTAATCAGCAGGAAAAGGGATTCTGTCAAAAACTCTTTTAACAATCACCACAAAAGTAATTTGTCCTACACTGAAATGAAAGCACAATCTATATTGATCGACTAAGTTTGTCTCACGTTGGGTAAATTAAGGCAGACACGAGCAGTAAATTATTGAAAAGTTTCATTTTAGTATTTTCACAGATGTTAAACGCTTCAAGCTTTTGATGTTTTAATAAATTTGTTAAGAATAGAAAGTCTATTTTACAGGAGCACCAGGTTTGATGGAAGCAGTTTAGCATCTTCTTGAGACTTTTCCAACAATTTATCAAAACTCATTTTATTTAAGTTCAATGTTCATTTAGGATCAAAAGTGAAATTTGAAAAAGTGGTGAATTTCTGTTGTGCTTTCAAGTACTTTGTCCTCCTAAATTATGGATGGGTACATAAAACTTTACATTTATAAAGCGACCTATTTTTCGTGTGAGAAGTTAGTAAAATCATACTTTTTGAGTTAACCGGTATACTATCAAAGGTTTAGTAACCTTTTATATATGGGTCAGTAAAATCTTGAATATGGTATGTTCCTTGAAAAATGTTTATTTTGT
>JBBPBX010052707.1:0-24106 GCA_038048925.1 Garcialebias charrua
AAGAAATGTACCTAAACAATTGTTTGTTAGCTCGAAATTATAGCAAAAGGGGTGTCTCAGTCTAACGTTTTCTTAATAAAAGTACTTTAATGGTTAAATCGGCTTTATTAAAAAAAAAAGTGTCGCTGCCTCAGTGCCTGTGTGCTCCGTGATCGCTCAGCGGTGACAAACAGGAAAAAGGAGCGCGGCTCGTTTCGCCGACATTTAACAAGAAAATTACCTAAACAATTATTTGTTAGCTCGAAATTATAGCAGAGGTGTTTTTCTGTCTGTCATTTTCTTAATAAATGCACTTTAATGGTCAAATTAGCTGCATTTCGCCACCGTGGTGCAGCTTGCTGCAAGCAGTGAGCAGAGAGGTGGGGAGAGTATGGCAGGCCGATTGAGTCATTAATAGCTAGTGAAGATTCTCAGTCATCCAGGACATGGTGAATTCTAAAAAATGCAATAAAAAAACAATAAAGTATAGTATAATAGTATAATAAATAGTATAATTAATAAAGTCCAGTTGTTTTTGTCTTGAACTTTTTTAAATTTGTCATTATAGGCACGTTTTCCTATTACATGATACAACAGCAAGCCATACAATTACTACAATAGATATCATGAACTGTTTTTTTTTTTTTTCAGTCAGAATGAATGAAACGGCCATATTTCAGTGTTATGGTTTATAAATATGGGAAAAAAAATCTATAAATATGTCACTTCGTCCTATAAGTTGCAAGGCATGTAAATTATGCAAAAAACTGCAACTTACAGGATGAAAAATACAGTAGTTATTATTTTCTATCTCTCTTTTTGAATTATGCATGTGTTCAGTGTTGAATTATTTTAACTAAACTGTTCTGTTTTCAAGTTTACAGTTTTTGTTTGCCATTAGAGATATGTTATGTGTGGGAACAATTAAACTTTTTCTCTTGGGTTAGATTTAAATAACAAGTAGGTCAGTGCTTTTATTGAGGCAAGAAGCAAATTGATGTATCCAGTAATTGTTATAAAACTACATTTACTACCAAAGTTTAGGAAGAAAATGACAGTAATCTACCACTTTACAATTAGTTGCTCTAAACTGAAGTACAACAGGTTGCCGCTACGGTTACAGCTCGGTGCCGTGATGGTATTAAAAAAATATTTTGATGGTATTAAAAAGGTGTTAAAAGGTATTAAATTCAACTCTGGAATTTCTGCATATACCCTGCAGTTTTACTGAATCTGAAATACATTCTCTTGGAGCAAAATAACACAAAATCTGCTAACATTTTAGTGTGAACATCGCATTTATTTGAAATCTTTAAGAAGGCGTTTGAGTGAAAGACAGAAAACATTAAGCGTGGTTTAATAGTAATTGTTTTAAAAAATAGGTCTATTAAGTTAATACGGCCACGAAGGCTTAACTTACCATATTTTTCATTGAAGGTAAAACCTAAAATAAATAAAAAGGTACTGAATGAAGGAAAGACTTGTTTATAGATTACAGGAACAAACCCAGAAAGCTGTTTTAGTTAAATAACTCACCGCTAAGAAAGCATTTATTTGCATACACTATTATAAATACCGTCTTATTGATTCAAACAAACATCTCTCATTAATTTGGAGAAATTTCAAAACAAAGATGGGATATGACAATTATGATGAAGCTTTCAAGCTGATCGCATCAAGGCGTGAAGAGCTGGAAGTATTAAAGCAGAAGCACATTCAAGAACGTGAAGAAGATCACCGAAAAAAACTTGAGTTCGAACGTTTGTTAGGCGAAGCAAAAACACAACGGGGTGCTGTAAATGTTTGTGACGCTCACAGACAAAACAATGACCCGATCTGGTTAAAAACAAAACCAGAGCGTGAACTACATTACCAAGAAAAGGTCAAATCCCACTCTCTGGAGCTGGAAGGGACAAGTTCATCAACTCCCTCTCCTAAAAAAGGCGAGAAGAAACATGTTTTCCAAACTAACAAACCACGACATGTTGATGCCCGCTGGGACTATGAACCGCAGTGGCTCAGACAAGACCCAGAGTACGGAAAACGATTTCAAAAGGGGGGCGCACGTCCTAGAGATAAGAAAGATGGTCACAAAAGTATACCATATCACAAAAGGGGGTCCGAACAGGAACCCCCAGTTCAAGGACAAGCCCCTCCTGCCCCTCGAACGGAACAGTCCGAGACCGGCAAAAAATCACAGAAGTTCCAGAAAAAAGGCAACATACCTCTAAGCTCTGAGGAGATAGTGGACATAAGTTGGTTGTTTGAAAACTTGAATGATACAGAGGATGACCGAACTGGTACAATGCGTGACATTGTCTTTGATAACTCAGCGCACACAAATAACCAGCTGCGCAAAGCAAAGATTGAATTGATACACCGTCGTCTCAAAGGCCCTCTGACCTCGGAAGAGGTAGAGGACATACGTCGATTGTTAAAAGAGTTGGATAATACTAGCAAGAATGAACAAGATTTTCAAACTGACATACAACGAAATGTTGGTACCAGCTGGAACAGTGACTCAAAATGGTTTAAAGGGAGCCCCGCCCCTAAAGCACCTCAGATTGAAAAGTCTGAGACAAGCAACGAACCACAAAAGGTAGGTGTTCACTCTCTAAGAGACCCACAACGGTTCAGATCGAACCAGGTGGGTGAAAACCAAGGTCCATCGGTGGGTGGACTTCAAAAGAAATTGAAGGATGAGGACCTATACTCATGTAACTATGCGTGGTCCCAACAGAAACCCCTGAGCCTTGGAACTGCACCTCCCGCGCCTCGAACAGAACAGTTCGAGACAGGCAAAGAGTCACGAATGTCCCGGAATAATGGCCCAACACCTCTATGCTCGGAAGAGACAGAGGAAGTAAGTAGTTTGTCAGTAGATTTGAATGTTACTGTGCTTGACCAACCTGATACAATGAGTGGCGTTATCATTGATAATGACACTATCAACATTGACCAACCTGGAGCGATGTGTAGCACTGTCTTTCACAAAGACTCAGAGCACACAAATAACTCAGCGCACACTACTACCAACATTGCCATGGATGTTGACAGCAAACCAATTGCTGACACACAACAACATCCTGAAGGTCATGATGCTGACAGCCAACAAGATGCTGACAGTGAACAGAAACGTGGGCCAAGACCTGTGAGGTTTCTGTGTAACTTTATACAAAGGGGGGTGGCTAAGAAAGCTTACCTGCCTATCACACTGGAAGGTGTCCTTGAGCGTGAAGCCCTCCTGGATGGCAGTTCTGATATAACTATTATGTCGGCCAAGCTGTTCGAGGAGCTGAGGACCGCCGCTAACGGTGTTGACAGGCAAATACCCTTTGAGAAATGTGCTATTGAGCTACAGGGTCTCGCAGAGACGAGAACAACCCTAACAGCTATGGCTATGGTTCACATGCAGATTGGCGAAATGACACTACACCACCCGGTGTACATGTCTAAACTTGACTCATTCCCATTTTTGGTTGGCCAAGATTTTATAAACCGCTTCGGCGCGATTATAGATTATGGTCAACAGAAAATGTGGAGCACAGTGAGAAAACCCCTGCCAATAAAAGTGCCTCCTAGTTGCGATACAGGCTGCCTAACCGCAAGTACCGCAGAGGACACAAGGGACACCTCATCCGAGGACGAGAGCCCGGTAAGTGAACCTTCAACTACAGGTGAGACAGAAGAGACCCAAAAGTTGGACCAAACTCTGGCCCAACAAGAGAACCTCCTCTGTGAGCTGACACATTCAGCACTCCCTGACCACTGCCTACCACAGGTAGTGAAAGGTGGTGAGATCCAAGGATCCCACACCGAAGACGCTGTACTGTCCTCCGGGACAGGTAATTCGGCAATCAACCAAGCTTTCGATGAAACCTTGGTTCAAGGGCATCTGAGTCCAGAAAATGACAGTCATCCAAACGCTGACAGTCACTTGGACATCATTGTTGCAGATTACGAGGACCCCTCATCAGACAAAAAGGGGGCAAACTCACATTACCTACCACAGGTAGAGAAAGGTGTGGAGATCCAAGGACCCCACACCGAGGTTGCTGTACTGTCCCCTGGGACAGGTAAATCGGCTATCAGCCAAGCTTTCGATGAAACCTTGGTTCAGGAACATTTGTGTCTAGAACTAATCAGAAATGACATAGTTTTTACAGACTCAAAGAGCCTCTCTTCAGTCGAGAGGTGGGAAGACACACACAACGACAGTGACCCGTCGCAGTCTGTACAATCAGACACACCTGCGACTGCGCCGACGGTTGTGACACACCTGAATTACACGGAAAGAGGTAAACGTAAGAAGATACGTTGGCCAAAACCTAAACGATTCCTGTGTACCGTCTTCTCTCAGCTGCGCGAACAGCTTAAACTAAACGGTGGCATCCTAACTTGTGCCCATGGACGGACGTCCTCACCTGTGTTCGTGGTCCCCCATGACCAAAGGGGGGTGATGTTAGGCCATGCCAAAGACAAAGATTTGAATGTACACCTCAGAAACACTTTTGCTTTCGCCCAGAAAAACCTGGAAAAATCCGCTGAAGGACGCAAGGCGTACTACGACCAGAAGGCCTCTCACAATGAACTCCAAGTGGGAGACAGAGTCTGGTACTATACGTTCGCCCCAGCAACCGGGAAAGGAGGGTCCGAGACCGGAACTCTCGCCCGCAAACTAATGCCCAGGTGGACTGGACCTCATCTGATAACAGACAAAGTGTCCTCAGTCGTCTACGAAATCAAAATCAGCAAAGGCCGCAAAGAGCCAATTGCTAAATGGGTACATCGAAATCAGATCAAACCTTACAAGGCGTTCAATGACTCCACAAAAGACAAAGATCTCACAAACTCACCGACTTCATGGGATAATAAGGTCGTACAAACACAAGTTAGTAAATAAACTAATCAGGTTTAAACTACCGTATTTTCCACCCTATAAGTCGCATTGTCCAATTTGAACTTAGAAACGCTAAGCCTAAAACCCACAACAAAAAACTAACCTTAACAACCGTTTAAATCCACGAGATTTAATTTGACCTCGGTCATAAAGTTGAGACCTGTTTTCTTGTGTGTTGCACTTTGGAATCTGACGACAAGAGTGTGTCGAAGCAGTGAAACGTTGTTTCCTTGTTGTTTAGTCATTACTGTTGTCATTAGTTGAGATATTGTTTTGGTTCTGAACACTCCCAGCCAAAAAGGTTTTGTATTAACATTGGTTAATGAATGATATGGATTTAACTATGCCAACATGCAGTTCGTTTTGTTAAATCTCAATCGTCGAAGAGTCAATGTAGTTTAAAGCTACTCAAGGTACCATAAACTACACTGGTCTCACAATTTCTAAATTGAACCGATTCGATCGTTTCTATTCTAGATTATCTATTCATTTTGATGAGTCTCGCCATAGACTTCAAAATTTATTAGGAATACCAAATCCTACGTCGTTCGTCTAAAAGACAACAGACATTTAGATCAAACTATATTTCATTTTTCTATTTTAGTTTAACCTAAACTAAGTAATGAATGGAGGAATAGTTTGGAATTAGAGGCCTTCGTTACAGAAGCCCTCCAAAATTTTATAGGTATAGATCCCTATATCTAATTTTACAGAATTGATCCACCCCTTAATTGGTAATTGTAGCTGATCTAAACCATGATAGCTTACATACCAGGTGCATATAGGTAAGGCTTAATGTAAAATCCCAATCATAAGCCCACCTAAAAACCACATAATTGCATGACACATAGAACCAGAGTGGCACTGACTGGAAGCCAACCAGCCAACAACCTTCGATGTGGGGACCTGCAGCTCCAACGCTTGGTCTTCAACCTTCATCCAAGGGTCGCCTCCTCTGCGTCAATCGAGGGATCCCCTCTACATGCTGATTATGAAAACAATTGTTGCTGATCAATCAACAAAACTAACCGTTGTGGAATTACTGCTGTGGAATTACCGCTGTGGATTATAAGACTTTGTTTTCCAAAGGATCACAGACTTTGTTTTCCAAGAGTTAACAGACTCAGTTTTCCAAGGGATTAAAAGCTTTTCGCAATGGGATTACCTCCGAACAGTATGGAATTTCCAAAAACTTTATGGGATTATAATTTTGATTTTTCTTTTCCACTTGCTGGATTACTTCAAGATCAGAGACAGTTCAAGGTTTCCTTTCGTGTTGGACCCCATCCCCAAGGACTGGCGATGGCTTCCAAAAGGGGGGAGATGTAGTGGGCATGACCGTGTCCACTTTGATACACCTGTGTACTTTTGAACTGTTCCAGAGATGACCTTTACTGACCTCTCAGTAAAGCAAGACATTTACTACAAATTAGTCACATAGTCACCAAAAGAGACTATTTCTATCTTTGATTTTATTCTAATGTAATCAAAAGAATAACTTTTGTCATTTTCATGATATATGTTATATGCTGTTATTCTTTTAATATGTAGTATTACTGTGTTGCTTGACCAAATGAAAGTGTCTACTCAAAATATCTATGACAAAGTTGAATGAGGTGTCAGATTGACTTGCTCAGGAGTTGTTTTTGTTGAGTTCAGCTGAAACTCTCGGTAGCGTCGAGATGTCTCCTCTCTTTCAGACACTTTTCCAAAACATTCCTCTTTGTTATCTAAGCAGACTTGCTGTCAACCTTGAGTTTTTCACTTCACGTTTTCACACTCCTCTTGGCCCACGGACCAATGAGGAAAGTGTGTTCTAATCTCAACATTTTTGAGTAAAAGCGTTTGTTTGCATGAACGCTTCAGAGTTTGGAAGGAACCAGAAGGTTCCTGAGAGTTTCTGGGAACTTCAAGACATGAAGACGTCCCAAAGAGCTGAATGAATGCCTGTCACCCGCCAAGGACAGTCATTCAGCTAAGGACTAAATAACATGCTGTTATGAGTCCACTTCGAACGAGCGTAAGCTCAAAACTTTGTTTATTCCTTCCTGGAATAAGTTTATCTTGAAGTCAGAGGCCAGGAGCTGACGCATTTTCTGATGACCAACGCGGAACCCAGGAGACGTTGAAAACGTAAACTAGAACCAGTTTTGGACGAACTGGGCCTGAAGGACTGTGCATCTTACAGGCTGGTGTCATCTCTTTATCAGACTCGTCGTCGAAGGTAAAGAGCTGTTTACAAAACGTACCTGGATTTTAGCAGAAATCTGATGAGAAGTGTCACTTTTGGTAACATGCTCAAGACAATTTCCTTTAAACCATCTCTCCATCTTTCCTCCTATCTTTTTCCCTCAATTCTAAGCTGGAAACTATTTAAGCTAAAGAGCCCTCAGACTTAATATGTTTAACATCCAGTATTGAAGTCTGTTGTGTTAAATTTAAATGTGCTGACATGTTAAATTGAAAGAGAGTGAAATCAAGTCAATCAAGTGTAATGGTGTTGATTTTAGTTGATTCATTTTAAATAAATGATAGTGTCTTTTTGACATATCAAACTAAGTTAATGTCCATTGTCACTCTACGGCTTCTGTTTTATTTATCCATCATAAAGATCACAGAAATATTGGGTAAACTGAAAAAGAAAAGAATCCGTGAAATTACGATTCAATCTGAATAAGTAAATTAATTAAGGTAAAGAGGTCAGTATTAATATTGACCTCCTCATAATCCTTTACAATTACAAAAAACAAACTAAAAATCTACAACAATAAGAAACAAACAATAAGAATGAATTAATCGATTCTTAATTCTCTACATATAAACGGATGTGCAGAGTCCACCATGTTGCACCACAGATTGTCTTTAGACCAAACATTTTCTAGTTTTCACAGACACTATGAGCTGTTTTTATTTCTCAGATAAACTAGAGAAATTCTGGAGCATGTGGAGATTTTAATCTACAGTTAGATTACATTTTACAGGGCAAGATGAAGGATGCTCTTCTGATTGCTATCTCAGAATCCACACTTAGATGTTATAAAATTCAACACGCTGCTTCTATCAAGTGTTTCACTTTTCCTCTACAACTCAAAGAGCATTATTAATTATTAAACACAGCATTTTATGTTGACAAACTTATTTTAGTGGTTTGCATCGATTGGAGTTGTGGTTTGGCCATGCAGTGCAGTTTTTAGAAGGTTTTATTTTTGCAGATCTGTGTGAATTCAAAACACAACTACCGTACTGCTGTTTGTAGGACTTTACTGCTCATTTACACATTGCAGGCACATTTACTGCTCTTTTAATCCTTAGATGCACAAGTCTCAACAAGGCAGTTTTTATCAATATCTTCTTAGTGAACAGTTATTATTCCATAATCCAGCTATTCCTCAAAAAACTTTGAATCTGACACCTTTTCTACATATATTTTAAGGTTGTTTTTGTATTACGATCTCACTGTTTGCTAGTGGATCAAAAACAAACTGCATGGATTTCTTATGAAATCTTATGGAAACGTGACTCTTACCAGCTAGGAACACGTTTTAATGTGCATCAAAAGTGATGCTATACGTAAGTAATTACAACAGAACAAGATAGAAATCCCTGCTCTATAAAAACGTCCAAGTTTGCATACTGCATGTCAGAATGGATAAATTGACTGCTTCCAAGCACGGTGCACCTCAACAAAGTGGAGAATGAAAATAGTAAAAAAAAAACTAAAAAAAAAAACTAAGAAGTCCTAAGAAGTGATCTCATTTTACAAAGAAGGTGTAGACACCATGGACCAGACGGTTGGCACCTGCAAACTTCAACTACAGAGGAGGTCCATGGTGCTGTGTGAAGGTACCACACAAGCTGAGCAGTAGTTTTTATTGAAAGTCAAAACTGTTTTGTTTGTTTTATTTATTTGTATCTATTTTTACATTTTCACACACACATGGCTTTTGCCATGCTTTTTTGTTGTTATCGTAGTTCTCCTTGTCTTTTTTTTAAAACTGAAAGTGTTGGTCGTTTTTTATTGTTTATTATTGCCTGAGTGAAAGTGCAGGAATGTTAAATGAGAAATAATGAAACCATATGCTAAATCAAATGTTGAAAAGTATTACAAATATTAAATAACATTTGGGGGAAAATAGTTGTTGACAGACATATAACTTCAAGTTTGTTAATATTATTGTACAAATTTGGACAATAAATGCAGCTATTCCTCAAAATCCAGTTCTATCCAACCACTTTTTTTTTAATAACCTTTGAGTTTACATTAAATGACTACACAGTCACTGAGAGTAAATTTCATCTTAGCAGGTGCTTATCAGAAAACGCTGTAACCAAATTTAAACAATCTCTTCCATCAATGTTTTCCTCTGTCTTGCAGAGTAATGCATCAGAAATCATCTAGTTACCGTAATCATCGTACAACTTCAATGCAAACTTCACTTGATGAAATTGTTCTGCTGAAAAAGAAAGTACCGGTAATCAATCAGAGGAAACTGGCTCCTTGGTTCAATTCTGAGTTACGTACTTTTAAACAGGCGTCTAGAAAACAGGAGAGAAAATGGCACTTTACTGGTGTTGAAGAATTTTATTTAACTTGGAAAGATAGTCTGCTAACATACAGTATAAGAAAGCTCTCCGTAAAGCTAAAAAAATTATACTGTATTACTCATCTTTAATATATGAGAATAAAAATAACACTAGGTTTCTGTTTAGTACTATTGCTAGACTAATTAAAAGTCCCATCTTTGTTGAACCATGTATCCCTTCAACTATAAGTAGAGATGACTTCATGAGATTCTTTATAAATAAAATTATTTAAATTAGAGAGAAAATTCAAACCATCCTTCCCTCTCTCCTAGTCCCCTGTCAAATGAGACAACTTTAAAAATTTCACCAGAGCCCGATTTGCGTTTGGACTGTTTATGTCCTGTTGAGCTCTCTGAATTGTCAAAAATAATAACCTCATCCAAATCATCCACATATCTGTTAGGTCCCATCCCAACCTGGCTGTTTAAAGAGATACTTCCCCTAATTAATGTCCACATTTTGAATCTACTTAATTTGTCTTTAATGAATGGTTACTTACCACAGCGCTTTAAGGTCGCTGTAATTAAACCTTTACTTAAGAAGTCTGACCTTGATTCAGAAATTCTGGCCAATTAGAGACCTATATCTAACCTAAATTTCATCTAAAATATTCTAGAGAAAATAGTTGCAGGTCAGTTGCATGAACATCTACAAAGAAATAATCTGTTTGAAGAGTTTCAGTCAGGGTTTAGAGCTTATCATAGCACAGAAACTGTGCACTTAAAAGCCACTAATGATAGTCTCATGGCCTCAGACAATGGACTTGTGTCTATACTGGTCCTGTTAGACCTCAGTGCTGCATTTGATACAGTTGATCACAATATTTAACTACAGAGGCTTGAATATGATATTGGGATTACAGAAACAGCTCTAAAATGGTTAAAATCATATCTATCTGATAGATTCCAGTTTGTAAATGTAAATAATAAATCTTCATACACCAAAGTTAGTCATGGAGTTCTTCGGGGCTCAGTGCTTGGACCAATACTCTTTACTTTATAAATGCTTAGGTAAAGTTATTAAACAGCATGTGATACATGTTCATTGTTATGCTGATGATACACAATTATATTTGTCCATAAAACCCAATGAATCCAATCAGTTACTTAGACTACAAGCATGTCTTAAAGACATAAAAACCTGGATGACCCTTTCTGATTTTTTTAACAATCTTTATTTAAGACAATTATGAATCCAACATATATACATATACCTGCACTCGCACATACATAGTACCCTTTCTGATTTTGAACACAGACAAGACTGAGGTTTTGGTTTTGGACCTGAGCATCTTAGAAATACATTTTTCAGTCTTTTGCCCTCCTTAGATGGCATTAATCTGGTCTCCAGTTCTAATGCTAAAGCTCTTGGTGTTATTTTTGATCAGGACATGTCTTTTATCTCCCACATTAAAAAATTTACTAGAACTGCCTTCTTCCACCTGCGTGATATTGCTAAAATGAGGAACATCTTATCTAAAAATGATGCAGGAAAACTGGTTCATGTATTTGTCACGTCTAGACTGGATTACTGCAATGGTTTATTATCTGGGTGTCCAAATATTTCTTTAAAATGTCTTCAGTTGATCCAAAATGCTGCTGCCAGAGTCTTAACTGGAGTTAAGCCCCCGGTAGACCTGCGCGTACTGCCTGTACGCCTCTGTACGACGTACGTATGCTGAGGCACAAGCGTAGCCCCGCAAGGCTCGGTTATAGTCGCGCTTTGGTCCGCAAGCTGGAGCGTGCGTGCTGCGCGCGCACTGAGCCGTGCGGCTTGATGCGTTTAGTGTCGCACGGCGGCGCATGGCAAAGTGCTGTTCTTTTACGGACCAGCAGGTGGCAGTACCCTCTAAAACCTGTGCATATGTTGCAAGAAAGGTGTAGAAGAAGAAATCTACCGTAGAAGAAGAACTGTTTGAAATCACACAACAAAAACAAATGGCTTTCTGCTCGCTCGGGGAATTTAATACATTTGTATCACATAAAAAACATTCCTCCATGCGTCGCGACGCCGTTTCCACGACCACAGCGGCGCAGACCGCTGCCGGCTCTGGCGTGAAGAGCGTGAAGGCTGTCGGTGCCTGAGCTGTCAATCAATTTGGCGCGTGCGCTAGGCTTGCAGAGTTTCAAAAATTCGGAGGTGCGCGACACGCGCCAAACCGACGCGCAGGGCCAAAGCGCGGGGGCGGGGACTATGCGATTGCGTCACTTTGGCCGCGCGCTCTCTCGCGCCCTATGCGACACGTCAACCATAAACCAGGCTTCAGGGCACGAACGCGCAAAGCTCTTTTTTTACGACCGCGCACGCTTGCGCGGTGTCTGACCATAAACTTCCCCGGCGCCGGACTGTTTTGTATGTTACACAAATGAATTAAATTCCCCTTCTTCATCGCTGATCAGGACTTTTGTTTTGTTTTTTTGCCAAAAGTCAAGTAAAAGCTTAATCCTCCGTTCACTCCATGACTGAAATGAATGAATTCATGTCCTACCTGGCTGCGGGAGGTTTTAAATATTTCCTGGTGGGCTGTGGGCTGCAGGAAAAGCGCTCCCTGTTTTTTCCCCCCACTTTTTATTAGTTTTTATTAACATATAAAGTTAGAAAGACCGCAACGGCTGCAGCCGAGCTACAGCAGCTGAAGCCAGCTGGTTGTCCCACTCGAGCTGTCAATCATTTCAGTAGGCGTGTCAGTAAGTGACCAATCAGCAACCTCAGTTTGTCCCCTCTGCGCGCAGCTGCTCACATTGCAACAAGGATTTGGAGCGAAAACGCGAGCATTTAACGTGAGAACGAAAGCAGAGCTATGCTAGCGAACGCGTGCGCACAGAATGCGCACGTAGAGTAGCGTAAAGCCAGGACGCTGAGCTTTGCCGGAGCCATTAGTGGAAGAGATCATATCTCTCCAGTTTTGGTTTCTCTCCACTGGCTCCTTATCAAATACAGAATAGAATTCAAATCCTACTTCTAACCTACAAAGCTCTCAACAACCTAGCTCCATCTTATATTACATATCTTATTGTTCCATATGTTCCTAACAGAGCACTTTGCTCTCAGGTTGCAGGTTTACTTGTGGTTCCTAGAGTTTCCAAAAGCAGAATGGGAGGCTGAGCTTTCAGTTATCAGGCTCCTCTCTTGTAGAAGCAACTTCCAATTTTTGTCCATGAGGCTGACACATAATCCAGTTTTAAGACTAGGCTTAAGACTTTCCTTTTTGATAAATCCTATACTTGGGGTCGGGTTTCCTGAGCTGTCCCATAGTTATGCTGCTATAGGCTTAGACTGCTGGAGGACAAACTGACCACACTTTTTCACTCTGCTCAATCTGTTTTATATTTGTAATTATTTTTTTCTATCCTTAACATGTGTTTTTTTTATCTTTCAGGTTCACCTGGACCTATATCTGGACAGACCATTCTGTGGTCGTTTGTCAATATTTTCTGTCCTCTCAAACCAGCCGGTCAAAGCAGATGGCTGCTTGTCCTGAGCCTGGTTCTGCTGGAGGTTTCTTCCTGTTAAAAAGAGTTTTTCCTTTCCTCCACTCTGGGCCCTTGAGCAAGGCCCTTAACCCCCACCATCTGCTCCCCTGGGCGTCCTAGATGACAGCTCTCTGCTCCACACAGAGAGCTGTGGTAGCTCGGCGGCCAGGAAGTGTGTCCGGTGTAAAAACAACCATCTTCGTACGAGTTTGTTTGTTGTGGAGACCACGAATGGAGCCGCTGAGAGAAGAAGGTTGTGTTGAAGTAGCTTCACAATCAAAGACCAAAACAAAGTAGAAAAAATGTCTAATCCAAACAAACCTGAGCCATTCAAGTTTTTTTAGGACATTTGTCTATTTAAGCATATGAGAATGAAAAAAAAAACATTTGGATTCCCAGGTCCATTCTCACGAATTTGTTGTATGATGAAATGGTCTGAAGAGGGTACAGATGAAAAAAAATGGCCAAGATGGCGGCTGAGCAGAGTGGACGTTTTTAGTCGGGCTCCTGTCAGTACTACCTCCAAAAGAGTATTTGGAGAGCTTGTACTTGCATTTTTTTGCGCTGGATGTGCAGAGAGGAGCGCTGAAAAAAGCTGCGGAAATTGGACTGGAACATGCGATCCAGAATTATGAATCTAAGAGCCAACGTGTCCGTGAGTTTTTGCCGAGAGTTAGCCTAGCATAGCTACAAACCGGGCTAATCAAAGCTAACCGAGCTAGGTCACCGTAACCGGGTGCCGTAGTTGCGGGCTTCATTAACAAATAAACCGGAAAATACGCTGGTTGTTACGAAGAAAAGCGGGCCGGCACGCTGGAGGTGCTTTGTTGCAACGAAAGAATACAAAGTTGAATGAATACAACAAAGCACGCTACAGTGGTAGCGCGGTGGTACACGTGGCCCGAGCGCCGTGAACGCCGCCTGGAGCTTCGAGCTGGGCCGAGCGCCGCGAGTGGGCCGAGAGCCGTGAACGCCGCCTGGAGCTTCGAACTGGGCCGAGCGCCGTGAGTGGGTCGAGAGCCGTGAACGCCGCCTGGAGCTTCGAACTGGGCCGAGCGCCGTGGGAGAACCGGTGGGCCGCCGCCTGGAGCTGGGCTGGGCCGAGCGCCGTGGGTGAGCCAGAGGACCGCCGCCTGGAGTTTCGAGCTGGGCCGAGCGCCGTGAGCGAGCTGGAGGACCGCCGCCTGGAGCTTCAAGCTGGGCCGAGCGCCGTGGACCGCCGCCTGGGGCTTCGAGCTGGGCCGAGCGCCGTGGGCGAGCCGGGGGACCGCCGCCTGGGGCTGGGCTGGCGTCGGAGCTGCGCCTGGAGCTACTGGAGCTACGTGCTGTGCTAACTGGGCTACATCGGATCTAGTGAGCAAACCTCTTCGGATAATAGATCTGATTGCTGCAGGCTGCTGAGACCGTGAGTTCTGTTCTAATAACTGCTGATCTGGATGCTGCACTGCTGGGCCACAGCCACCATCGTTAGGCCTGTGAGCCTCGTGGAAGGGCCATGTGGTTCAGCGAACAAACCAAAGACCTGCTACCACTAGATTACAAACTCTGTAAGTATGAGAAATAGAGGACAAAAGTCACCAGACTCTGGAAATATGAGAAATAGAGGACAAAAGTCACCAGACCCGGAGGGAAACAACTCAGTAGAAATGCAAGACTTTAAAGAATCACTCAACTTTATGAGTGAACAAATAGAAAACTTAACAAAAAAAATGGATTCCCAGGCCGGTCTGGTTAAAGAAATAAGAGAACTGAAAGAACTGATAATTAGCAAAGACAATAAAATTGCTGAACTAGAACGAAAAATAGAGGATTTAGAACAATACACAAAGCAAGACAATGTGGTGATCTCAGGACTTGATGTTAGTAAGTGTCGGACACATAAAAGAGCTCCTAATAACAGTGACCCAAATGAGTATGAATCTCAGGAAGAACAAGAGACTCTGGAGGAACATGTAGTTACTTTCTTACAGGACATGAACATTGACATAGACTATGGGGACATTTCGTTCTGTCACACCCTGCCCAGTAATTCACCAAGATTCAAACCGTCAGTAGTCGTCAAGTTCATTAGCAGGAATACAAAAAACTATGTTATGAAAAAAAAAGAAATCTGCAGGGATCAAAAGTTTACATAAATGAACATCTAACCAAAAAAATGGAAAAATTGCAAAGGAAGCAAGGTTGTTAAAAAAAAACAAAATAGCATCAACATGGACAAGAAATGGATACATCTTTATCAAAACAAAGGAAGGGTCTCAGCCTAAAATGATAAAAGAGCTGACGGATCTGGATGAACTCAGGAGATGAAAAATTACAAATCAATGAAACAACTCACACTCAAAATGGATAAAATATACAGTGAAATGAACAAATACATTAGAACATGACAACATACGAAGACTCAGAACCTAAAATATATAATGTTGAAAATGTGATTGATGCAAATTTTTTTCCTGTAATAAAAGATAGCGAATATTATAATGAAGAGCAGTTTAATGACATCAATATATCAAATGGAGTTCTCTCTATTATTCACTTTAATAGCAGAAGTATAAATGCAAACATATCCAAAATAACAGATTACTTAAAACAGTTAAATAGAACTTTTACGATAATAGCGCTGTCAGAGACATGGCTCAATGATGATAACACAAGTAATATTCACATCGAGGGGTATGAATTATATCATATGAACAGAAATAATAAAAGAGGTGGTGGAGTCGCTCTATTTGTCAATAATGAAATAAAATGTAAATTAAATAGTGAAATGTCAATAATAGTTGATAATATTATGGAAATGATAACAATAGAAATAATAAACAAAAACGATAAAAACATAATAATAAGTTGTGTATATAGATCACCAGGAGCAAATATAGAAATATTCACGGATAAAATCTTGGAGCTAATGGAGAAGAGTTTTAATAAAAATGTTTTTTTGTGTGGAGACTTTAACATTGATATGGGAAATAAAACAGATTCAAATAACATAAGCACATTTATAAACTCAATGTACAGTTTAAATATGTATCCATTGATATCAAAGCCAACAAGAATTACAACTCATAGTGCCACAATAATTGATAATATTTTCACAAATATAACAAATGGGGACGTGATAGGTGGTATCTTAACGACCGACTTAAGTGATCATTTATCAGAGACCTATTGAATGATAAAGCTCTGTATTTGTTGTATAACACAACACATTGAGAATGAACTTTCTTGATCATTTACCAGTTTTCACAATCTATAAAAATGATCAAAGCATCACAAAAGCAGTCACAATGAAGAAAAAGATCATAAACACGTCAAAAAAAAGTTTTGGAAAAATTGAAAGAGGATCTAGATCAGACCTGGGCATTGTAAGGCCCCAGGGCCACATGCGGCCCTTTGGTTGACTCTGACCGGCCCCCGTAAGGGGAGTTACAACAAAAACATAGTTTCTAATTTTACCTCATTTGTGGACTGCATTGCTTTAATTTTGATGTCTTTTTAAAATTCACGTACAAAATGATGCAATATGTAAATCAAGACATGCGCAATGTGCATGATCGAATTGTTGTCAAGTCACAAGACAACGTTAGCCCTCAAAAATGTCCACTCATGCTTTTTATTTTGTTGATTAATCATAACTAATACTTTTACCAGTTTGTCTAAACAATGATATTTACTGCTTTTAATAAAGAAATACTATTAATATGCAGTATTGAATTATGTCATTTCGCACGGCCCCCCACAATATTTTCTATTTCTCATGTGGCCCCATGGAAAAAATAATTGCCCACCCCTGATCTAGATAAACAAGACTGGAATGATGTGTATGTTGATGATGCGAACAGAGCATATGACGAGTTTATGAATATCTTGGAAGCTCTGTATGAAAAGAATTGTGTGCAAACAAATTACACAAAGAGAAATACGATTGATCAACCATGGATGACAAAAGGGTTGAGAAATGCTTGTAAAAAAAAGAATTATTTGTATTCATGTTTCTTGAAATTGCGAAGTCAGAGCGCTGAAGAAAAATATAAAAAGTATAAAAATAAATTAGTAGGGATTATAAGGAAACATAAGAAAGAATATTATAGTAAATTATTAGATAAAAGTAATGGTGATATGAAAGCAACATGGCGAGTAATGAATAGTGTCCTGAAGAATCATAAAGCAAAAACTGGTATTTCAAAATATTTTGTAAAAGACAACGATGAAATTCATGATGAAAATGAAATTGTAAATGGATTTAATCAATATTTTGTGAATGTTGGATCAAGCCTTGCAGCTAAAATACCAAAAGTAGATAAAAATGTGATCCACTCAATTACAGGTTGTGCAAATAGTATTTTTCTAAATGGAACTAACAAAGAGGAAATAATGAATGTAGTAAAAAATCTTACAGACAAGAGATCAAAAGACTGGGTGGACATGGATATGATGTTTGTAAAGGACATAATGAGCCATGTTATTGAGCCGTTCACATACATATGTAATTTATCATTTTCAACAGGAATATTTCCAGATAATATGAAAGTAGCTAAGGTCGTTCCTCTTTTTAAAAATGGTGATAAATGTGTGTTCAACAATTATAGACCTATATCCTTGTTACCACAGTTTTCAAAAATTCTTGAAAAACTATTTGTAAACAGACTAGATCAATTTATAGATAAACAAAATATTCTAAGCAACAGTCAGTATGGGTTTAGAGCAAAAAACTCTACATCAATGGCTCTCATGGAATTAATGGAACAAATAACTACTGCTGTCGATCAAAAACAATATTGTGTCAGTATTTTTGTTGATTTAAAAAAAGCATTCGATACTATTGATCACACCATTCTCCTTGAAAAACTGAACAAATATGGTATTAGAGGACCAGCATTACAGTGGGTATCTAGCTACTTAAAAGATAGGAAACAATTTGTACAAATAAATGATGTAAGATCTGACCTCTGTAATATCACATGTGGAGTTCCCCAAGGCTCTGTACTTGGACCAAAGCTTTTTATTTTATATGTGAATGACTTGGTAAATGTGTCAGGACTCCTTAAATGTGTACTTTTTGCTGATGATACCACTTTTTTCTGTTTAGGTGAAGATATAGAACAAATGTTGGAATTGATAAAGACAGAATTTGTCAAGATACAAACTTGGTTTAAAATAAATAAATTATCATTAAATCTAGAAAAAACTAATTACATGATATTCGGTAATAAAAAGAAAACTGTTGATGTTCCACTCAAAATTGAGGGTGTTGAGATTTGTAGAGTGAGTGAGGTGAAGTTTTTGGGTGTTATCATTGATGACAAACTGACATGGAAACAACACATAAATTCTGTAAGAATAAAAATAGCTAAATCGATTGCAGTACTGTACAAAGTCAGAGACCTATTGAATGATAAAGCTCTGTATTTGTTGTATAACACAATCATTGTTCCACACTTAATCTATTGTATTGATGTTTGGGGGAATGCGTGTAAAACAATCACAAAGCCTATTTTTGTATTACAGAAAAGAGCTGTAAGAATTATCACTAGAAAACATTACTGTCATCCATCAAGTACATTATTTTATCAACTAAAGTTATTGAAGTTCCATGATTTGGTAGACTATAATATTTTATCAGTTATGTATAGAGCTCAAAATAATGCATTACCTTTAAATATCCAAATGCATTTTGTTAAAAGACAAAGTTGTTATAATCTTAAGGGGACAGAGATGTTTGTAAAACCACAATTCAGAACTAGTTTGAAGGGACGTTCTACCTCAATCCAGGGAATTAGATTATGGAATGGCTTGGAGAATGTAGTTAAAAATGCCAAGTCAATGTTTACATTTAAGAAAATGATCAAAACAAATGTGTTAAAAATATATATATGAAATAGCGTAATGTGTATTGTATTAGTTAGAAAATTAGAAAGAGTTAGTCATTTTGTACTGTTGGTTGAAGATTATTATTGTTTAATCTGATTGTTGGAAAAAGTTGGTTGAAGATTATTATTGTTTACATGGTTGATTATTATTGTTTAATCTGATTGTTGGAAGTAAGGGGCAGATATAATAAGATTTATTCTTCTTTCTGCTACCTTTCATTTTTTTATATTTTGTACATTATCATTTATGAGATTGTCTTGTATTGTTTCTTTTGTAAAAAAAAATGAACAAATTTAATAAACATAAACATGATGAGTGGATGGATGTTCTGAAGGAGCGACAGCGTGACGTCACGTCTTTATTGAAATGCCCCGTTGAAGCCCCGCCCATCTGCCCCGCTGACGTCACCTCGAGCTCCTCTGTTTCCTTTCCTCCAGCTCTCGGTGTATCTACTCGCTCCCGGCCAGCACCGTCACCCGCTCGACAGGAACGGACTATTATCGCCTCCTTTTTCTCTTCATGGTACGAAAGTAGACTTCCATTTTACCAGGTAAGCTTCCACCATTCTACCGTTTTTTATTTATTTTCCTGCCAGAAACGACGTTTTTCGAGGCAGAAAATTGTTCCTCCACTTGGGAGCGACAGGAACTTTTCACAGACTCGTTCGTATTTTTCAGCTGTTCGACAGAAAACGACAGACATGATGTGTATTCCTTGGTGTGGTCATAGTTTGAGGCTTTTTTACCTTCTGTGTTTCCGACTTGCTGTTGTTTCTCGCTTGTGTTTCGTACCTGAGATCAAAGTAGCGGTCTCTGCGCTGGAAGGCACCACCAGCTGCTGTGGTGCGTTCACGGTCCCTTCGGTGTGTCAGAATCATTAAAGGGCTTGTAAAACAACAACTGCATGTGTCACAACAACCTGATGGTCTTTATAATGGTCGGTGTTTAGTGGAGCTGTGCCCAAACTGAGCAGAGGGACTGGTTGCCATGACAACCAAAGAAACACAAGACTGATCTCAAGTCAGGATCCTCTTCATCATCCTCTTCATCTTCACAGCATGGAGGAGCTGCTCTCAGGAAAAGCTTTGTACAAGCTGGATCTGGTTCCAGACTCCCAGGAGCCCCCACAGCTGACACAACTGTCACAAAATACAAACGTTACATTCCCTCAGGCTTTTCAAGCTGCTCGGTGTGCTTTTTATTATTTTGGTGTAATGTTCTGCTTTTTCATTTACCCTTTATTCATACAGGTAGTCTCACTGAGTCACGAGAACTCATTTTCAAGAGAGACCTGTTTTTGGGAGCAAATGGTGGGGGTTTAGTGCCTTGCTCAGGGGCCCAGAGTGAGGCAGATGAGGGGGGAGGCAGGTGTGGGTGATTCACCTTTTCCACCCACATTTTGATGTTGACAGTACTGGGAGTTGAACCTGCGTCATGTGAATGCAAAGCTTGTTTGAATCAAAGACCAAGCACCTCTTGAGGAAATGCTGCTGTTCATTTTAAAAACATGACTTTTAAACTAAGTCTATCTTATAAAATGAAGGACAAAGTTTTTAGTTGTTTTGGTCAGACCTTGTAAGTGATGTCAGACATAATCCTATGCGATGGTTAAGTGTTGTTTTGAATGACTCGGCTACCACCACACATAATTTAACTCCACACATGTAAACTCATGGAGATATAACCTGTTTTGTATGGACTAAGTTTGATTAGCTGTGGCAGCTGTCTTGAAATGGCTTGACTGCAAACATTAACATTTTGATGCACAGCCACTGATTCCCTATTGAGCCCTTTTTGATGGTTCATGAGACATTTTGCTAACAGGCACATAAGAATGACAATAACAGTTATGACCAAAGTTTTACTCTAAACCATTGTTGCACTGTGTCAGTGGTTTTGCTTCCAAAAATTACCAAAAATTACAGTATCAAGTTGTAGATCAGGGGTATTCAGTTAAAACTCACTGAGGTCCAGTTACAAACATTTTGTCCTAGTATTAGATCTGAACGAAAGTCTAACTTTTCTCTTATGATCTTGCCCACATATATTCATTTTCACTGTTAACAAACTGCACTTTCTAGTAAACAACTAGCTCCATAATTAGAAGTACAGTAGTCCCAGGTAAATAAATGTAGGGCATTTATTTCAGATTAAAACAGAAAGATCAGAATAAAATACATATTAAATGTGCAAACAGAGCACAATAAGCTTTTTTCTCTTAAATTGAAGAGGTCAAGCTTACAGAATTAGAGGCTTACACTTAAAGTAAAAAAAGTTAACATCTTTAGAAAACAGAAAACAATTAAAAAAATGTGTCTTTTAGTATAAACAATTGTAAATTAACAGAGCAAGTAAAGATTATTATTATTTTTTATTTATTTTTGCTTAAAGAGGCACCAACCTATAAACATTTTAAGTTTTCAAGTTTTTAGTTATTGTCTTCTGTTTTCAGAAAACCATAAATAAAACTGGATTTTTTTTAGGAAAATAATTGAAAACACAGCATTTAACACCTTTTCTCTTTTGATTATTTATTTGACTTTTCTTAATGAGAGAAATGGACATGGGATTGTCCTGCCAGTAAATTAAATCTTGGTTGAAGTCAGAGCCATTTTCATGTAGCTGAACAGCTGCATCCAGCTGTGCCAGCACATCATCTGCTAATATTTCTGATGTTCTGCTCGCTGTTGAAGCTGACATCGGGATTTGTTTGATTTTTTTTCTCACACATCTTGTCTTTTTGTTTTCCATCAAATATCTCAGCAGCAGCATTTAAGCACTCCTTCAGGACTGTCCCGTCACTAAATGTGTTTTTATGTTGCTTCAAAATCCACAATACCTTGAGTGAACATTTAGCAGGCTGCTGGGCTGTAAAAGTGTTTGTAGTGACGAGGGTGGATCTGTCAAACGGGGCTTGCAGTTCGGTTAATTTACTGCTCTGTGGTTTGTTTCCTAGTGGCGCTTCATGTTGCCACTTTTAATTAATGCCACCGTTTCGGAGCACATGAGACAAACAGGTTTTGAACTGCCTGCCGGAAGAATTAACATAAGTTTCTCTGTCCATTCATCTTTAAAACAGTGGTTTTCAGCATCAACTTTTCTTATTTTGGAGCACGACATGCTGTCTCTTTCTCTTTCCTCCTTCTCAACTTGTCTCGGGTGAGAGCTCGCTGCACCGGTGCAGGGAAAACTAAAGATTTGATTGGCTTGTTAACTGAGTGACGCTATTACCGTAACACCTGAAGTACAGTGAACTTCCAAAACACACCTCCTGCTTCTCTGCTTGGCTCTGCACCTAAAGCCCGAGGTACGCGCGTACGTACGCGGCGGTACAAGCATACCCCCGCAGGGCATGTCCACGCAAAACTAAATTTTTACGACCGCATGCTCGGTGTCGCACAATAAACTGCCCGGTGACGGACTGTTTTGTATGTGACACCAATGTATTAAATTCCCCATCTTCATCCCTGATCTGGCCTTTTCTTTTGTTTTTGTTTTTTCCAAAAGGCAAACTATCTCTTCCTCCTCCATTCATGCCATGACTGAAATTGTGAAAATGAAGGAATTTGTCACGAGCAAATTAAACTCAGGTCCAGCGTGGCTACGGGAGAGTCTGGAAATTTCCTGGTGGGCTGGTCTGATGTGTGGGCTGCAGGACCTGCGCTCCCTGTTTTTTTTTAAAGAACTTTTTACTAACAACATATAAACCCAGAACACCGCTGTGACTGAGGCTGTCAGCACTCTTTTTTTGTCCGACCTGTCAATCAATTCAGTAGGCGTGTCAGCAAATGACCAATCGGCGACCTCAATTTGTTCTGAAGGTAAACACTCCTTGTCTGTGTAGCTGCGCTGCAGCTGCTCAGGGTGGATGCTCGAGTATGATGTGTGAACCCTCTGCGTACAGTACGCGCGTACCTCTCCGCATACGAACGTACGCGGGAGTATACTGGGGGCTTAAGCTGTCTGTCGCTGGAAAAATGCTCCATGAAACTTATCTATTTTCCTGCATTTATCAGATTGGGCACAGGTCCGGACAGAACCATCACTGGGTCTGGATCCGGACCCAGGTCTGCCTAGCGCCACCAGGTCTACCTTTAAGTTAATACTTTGGGGTTTTGTGTCTTTTGGGGGACACGGGAACTGGGGGTTCCTGGTCCCTTTCTTTTTTTTCAGGAAGCAGCAGCCTTTTTCATGAATTGATTGTTGATCCTCCTTATGCATGTCTCGTGCCCTCCTTTAATATGTTGTGCCCTTGCTGGACGTAACAATGTGCTTATGAATTTTACATTATTACTTTTGCTTCAACAAATGAGTCACACTCAAGTGAAGGAACAAAAATACATCCTTTTTCACCTCAGCTGTTATTACAGTATGTTGCTGAAGTAAAATATGGAACAGTAGAATAAAATGCAGAAGTACTGGAACTGTTTGCATGTTCCTTCATCATGTGAGGGTGGTAATACGCAAGTGGAGTATAGATAAAAATGTTCTGTTTACTGTTAAAAAAATTAACAGCAATAAAACGTGTGAAGTTCACCTCAGCTGTTATTACAGTATGTTGCTGAAGTAAAATATGGAACAGTAGAATAAAATGCAGAAGTACTGGAACTGTTTGCATGTTCCTTCATCATGTGAGGGTGGTAATACGCAAGTGGAGTATAGATAAAAATGTTCTGTTTACTGTTAAAAAAATTAACAGCAATAAAACGTGTGAAGTGGCGTCATCGTGTCTGTTTCGTCCACCATGATGGATGGAATTAACTGTATCAACTAACATCAGTTATGGGAAAAGTTAAATATTGTTTCTTATTTTTTGGAAAATTTGTTGCTTCTTCAGACAAATCTCTTTCTGAGTTCTGTCTGTCCTTCTCTTACTGGGAGCAGCTGTGGCTGAATGGCTAGAGCATTCGTCCTCCAGTGCAAGAGTTGGGGGTTTGATTGCACCAGCAGTCACATGCCGAAGTATCCCTAGGCAAGACACTGAACCCCTCATTACCTCTGATGTGTGTCCTATCAGTATATGAATGTGATAAAACACTTATTATTCTTTGTATAGATCTAGTAGAGTGCTGTATGAATGGGTAAATGAGGGCACAGATTGTGTTGTAAAGAGCTTTGAGTATCTTGATAAGGTAGAAAGGAGCTATATAAGCACAGGCCATTTACTGACATTTCTCAAAATCACTTTTAAAACTCCAGCAGTAGTTCTGTTCCTGGATGCATGGAAAACTGATCAGCATATGGAGCTGACTGGTCACAACTACGACTGCTGCCTGTAAAAAACATGTTTGTAGCAAACT
>JBBPBX010052708.1:4469-24106 GCA_038048925.1 Garcialebias charrua
GACTTGCTAAAAAACTATATATGATGTAACTTAGTGTGTTTGTGTAAATAGAATTATTCATTTTGTGATGTAGTTTGTGTATTACAGTTAGAAAAATTAAGTAGAATTATTCATTTTCTGATGTAGTTTGTGTATTACAGTTAGAATGATGTAGTTTGTGTATTACAGTTAGAAAAATTAAGTAGAATTATTCATTTTGTGATGTAGTTTGTGTATTACAGTTAGATAAATTAAGTAGAATTATTCATTTTGTGATGTAGTTTGTGTATTACAGTTAGTAAAATTAAGTAGAACTATTCATTTTGTGATGTAGTTTGTATATTACAGTTAGAAAAATTAAGTAGAATTATTCATTTTGTGATGTAGTTTGAAGGTTATCATTGGTTGAACAAACTGTGAAATAAGGGGCAGATATAATAAGATTTCATCTTCTTTCTGCTCCCTTCATTTTATCCTACTTGTATTCTTGTATCTGATGAAACTGTCTTGTATTGTTCTTTTAAAATGAATGAATAAACATCAAATCAAATCAAACAAAGTTTGTGACCGTCATGCGCCCCCCACCCCTTCCCTCCATCTATCTTTTCTTTTGTCTTCACATCAGGGTCAAAGGCTCCTGTGAGGAGAACATTAACATAAACAGTGAGCATTGGGTGAATTGTTTAACCAGCTGACCCGATAGATGAGCACATTTTTACAAGCTAAACATTATCTGTTAAGGCTCCCGTAGACCTCAGCGTCCTAGCTTTACGCCACTCTACGTGCGCATTCTGTGCGCACGCGTTCGCTGGCACAGCTCTGCTTTCGTTCTCATGTTAAATGCTCGCGTTTTCGCTCCAAATCCTTGTTGTAATTTGATCAGCTGCGTGCGAAGCAGGACAAACTTAGTCGCTGATTGGTCACTTGCTGACACGCCTACTGAAATGATTGACAGCTCGAGTTGGACAAGCCGCTGGCTCTGCTCCAGACGAGCAGCGGTTCGCTTGGCTGCAGCCGCTACGGTCTTTCTAACTTTATATGTTAATAAAAACTTCTAAAAAATAAAAACAGGGAGCGCTTTTCCTGCAGCCCACAGCCCACCAGGAAATATTTAAAACCTCGCGCAGCCAGGTAGGACATGAATTCATTCATTGCAGTCATGGAGTGAACGGAGGAATAAAGCGATTACTCGACTTTAGCAAAAAAACAAAAGAAAAGGCCCGATCAGCGATGAAGAAGATAAATTGAATTCATTTGTGTAACATACAAAACAGTCCGGCCACGGCCAGTTTATTGTGAGACAACGCGCATCGCGTACGCGGTCGTAAAAATTGAGCTTTGCGCGTTCGTGCCCTGCGGGGCTACGCTTTTGCCTCTGCGTACGTACGTCGTACAGAGGCGTACTGCTTGTACGCTGAGGTCTACCGGGCCCTTAAAGACCGTGTAAAGTGAATTTCAATATTTTCTTAAATAAACATTATAAATGTCATAATTGTAATGTTGTAAATGAGTAAAAAGTCTCAAAATTGTAGCTCAATTAATTTATGAGTTATAGATGAAACTGTGTATAAAGACATGTGTGTTTCAGGATTTTTTAGGCGTGTTTTAAACGGGACCGCGTTTCGTCACGCGGTCCTCATTAGTATAGCCCTACCCCCTGCTGCTCTAGTGATATAAATTGTTCTTCGCATGGGTGGAGCCGTTCACTCGTGAATCGCAGATAGCATCAGATAGCAATAGCATAGATATTTTGTTCATTGTTAGCTAGCTAATCAATTATGCGTCGTTCCTGCATCTTCCCTGGATGTCGCAATGGTCAGGGCACCCACATTGAGACGCAGGAGGGAGTCAGAACAAACCCAGGCTGCTGCTGGAGCGGCCACCTGCAGCTCCGCGCGGCGCGCGTGTGTGTGTGTGAAGAGAGCGATCCGTGGCACCGGCCCGTGTCCAGAACCGCCACAGGCCGTGAAACGCTGTGACTCCGCTGACACAGATGAGATAACAGTTATCAACGTGATTTACTCTATTTTAATCACCAACACAGACCCCGCATGCGATGTGACCGGGTCGGACCGGGTGCAGCCGCTCATCTTCTAAAATAGCGCTTATTATTAAACACATAACAGCGGAGTTATGAATTATCTTTGTGTCCTCAACTTTAAAACAAAACCAGAGTTGTTAGTGCACTAAAAACAGCGTAACTCTTGGAAAAAGGAGTTGCTGGCAGCCAGAAACGGAGCAGGTGGATCTCTGCTTCTCGTCTGCCTGTCCAGACACTGCTCAGCTCTGAAGGGTGCAGGAAACCACGCCCACTGCTGACACGCCCCCACAGTTTCAGACTAAGGGAAAATAAGTTTTTTCATGATTTTTGACACTTAATTTTATAAGGAAAACAATGTTTTTAATCAGTCAGATTTATATGGGTGATTAATAACACATATTTATGCCATGTGACAAACTAAAAACACAAATTTAATTTCACTTTACACGGTCTTTAAGTGTCAATCTTTAGTTAACTTCTGATTTTAGCTAGCTACATAGATGTATAAAATAAAGCTCCACACTAATATCTTAAAAGTTAGCATTACATGGATCCTAGTTTAACTCACCGCGATGCACGTATTAAGCTGCATTAACGTTAACAAACGTAAACTTGCCAACTGAAATAATAATAATAATAATGTCTTTGTCTGTCATCTGTGTATGTTTCCCATACACAGACGAAATTCGTCTCTGCATTTAACCCAACCACCACCAGGTGGTGCAATGAGCAGCCAGAAAGCGCCCGGGGAGCTGGAGAATTATCCCAGACACAGCTCCGTCCTCGGAGTTCTTTGATGAAGAGGAGTCCGGTGGTGGAGATAATAGGCTCTAACACTCACAGGCTGACTTTAACGCTAAGAGGAGGGAGGGAGGCTGCGGCCCCGCTTGAACATTGCAACTTTCAGCACATAAATTGAAGCCGTTCGACGCCACATGCGCTGCACACGTGAACCCCATTTGTGGGCGTAACCAGCACCATAGACGTACAGTTGTACGGCAGCTCTCTACAGCGCTGGATGTAAACACGTAGTCTGTTTGTCATATGTCTGTGTTTTTCCTGCCTGCGTGCTGAAACCACATGTCACGTTACAGCCAATACCAAAACTTGACACCGAAAGAAGAGTGATGTTTCAATCCATACACCGACCGAATCAGTTTGGTTGGTGCCATAAAAGAATCTCTGTTTGGTATACAGCCCTAGCCGAGTGCCCCGTCTACTGAACCCCACTCCCAGCCACCTGTCAACACTGACATAACCCTAAACTAGCAGCTTGCAATACAGGTGTACTTGATAAAAAGCTAAAGGCAGCCTCTTCCCTCATACTGAACCCTCACACTGACCCCCCACACACACTTGAAAACTGGTACAAACAGCACACGGCTCATGTGTGTCTGTCTCACCCCCACCCCGCCACTCCCTCCAAAAAACGGAGAGCGTGCACTTGAGATATGTCTGTCTCTCTCCTCTGCCCTGTTCCAAAACTAAAACTGAGTGCTAACAGCGTGAGGCTGTGTCTCTGTCTCTCTCCCCCCGTTGGTATAAAAAGGGCGATGCGCAACGCAGGATGTCCCAGTCTGTCCTCCCCCCGATAAAAATCACGGATGAGATGAGTGCCCCGCCATGGCAAGTTATCTAGGGGAAACACTGAAATCATATATCCGTGAACCATCTACTGTACTGTGGTAGTTGATGGAGGCCTGTTTGCGCCAAGATATTTTGGCTCTCATATTGTGTATCTCGGTGCTCATGTGCTCTCTTTATGTTCTGTCCTTCCTTCTTCTCAGTCTTGGCAGCTGCTGTCACCCAAGCTTCCTTGCGGTCTGTGCTTCATAAGCTCCTCGCTGCTGGACCTGCTTTCAACATCACTGCTCTGCTCTCCGCTGCTCAACACTCCAACCAAGGTACGGCATCTTCGCAGACTCCCGCCATCTGCAGGATCTATCACAGTACCTTCACTTTGTTTATTTGCCTAAATGTATACAGTACCATGCATGTTTAGTGTATTTCAGGATGTTAACATTGATTTTAACTGTCCTAACTGATACTTTAAAAAAAATTCAATTCAGTTTATGTATAGTAGTATGTATGGTAGTGCTATTTCACAACAGATACTACGTCAGGGCGCTGTTCAAAAATATTCACATACATTAGGGCTGGGCGATATGGACCAAAATTAATATCTCAACATTTTTATGATAAATTGCGATAAACGATGTATATCTCAATATGTTTTTCTTTCCATAATAATAACAAAAATGTTTTTGAGTCAAAGCTTTGTCCCAGTTGTCACATTTATTAACAAACAGCTGTAACTCTACAAAAGAAAAGTCTAAAAAATAAACTATTTACTTGCATTACTTTATTTTTTAGACATTTATTTACACATATTAAATACAGTATTTTCTTGTGTATATGTCGCACCATCCAATTATTGCCAAAGAATTGGAAAAATCCCTAGATAGGTCGCACTGGTGTATAGGTCGCACCTACGATTAGCTCTGCTGCAAATGTCTGCCACAGAAGCGCACAGCAAGGCTTTTAAGAAGATTAACACTTAAAAACAATTGTTTGTTTGATAAAAAATTATAGCAAATATATGTCTAAGCTGAACTTTTCCTTAATAAATGAACGTAATTGTGAAATGAGCTGGATTTAAAAATGTCTTTAGCCGAAAGTGATAAAAAGCCATATATAGGTCGCACCTGTGTATAGGTCGCAGGCCTTAAAAAAAACAACATAAAAAGGTGCGACCTATACACCGGAAAATACGGTAATAATCCTCTCCAGCTGAGGGCAGCTGTGGCTGAGAGGCTAGAGCAATCCTACTCCAATGGGAGTGAGGGCTTGATTCCACCAGCAGTCACATGCTGAAGTGTCCCTGAGCAAGACACTAAACCCCTCATTTCCTCTGATGTGTGTCCCATAGGCGTATGAATGTGATAAAGTACTGATTAATCCTTGTAGAGCTCTAGTAGAGAGCTGTATGAATGGGTAAATGAGGACACAGATTGTGTTGTAAAGAGCTTTGAGTGTCTTGATAAGATAGAAAGGTGCCTTCACGTTAGTCAGCGTGTTTGTGAACTGCAGAAATGTGAGTCTCCACTCAGAACTGTGAAGCAGCAGCTCCCGAGTGTTTTTAGTCGTCTTCCTTAAAGGGGACCTCAGATGTATTTTTTAAATTTTTATGGTATTTCTGTGGGATATCCAGACCCTATTCCTTCAATTTAATGCACAAAATAATTATTAGATAATCAATTATACCCTTTTTAATTCTGCCATTTTTAACTTTCGTTTTGAACGACCGGTTTCTGATAGAAGTTCTGAAGTCCACGCCCTTCAAAGATCTGTTTACGCCCTCTGTAACAGCCAGTATCTGTAATGTGTTGTTGTTTTAAAATTAGCTCTTTTTTTATTACTCATTTGACTTACTGTTAGTGCTAGCTTAAGATAACTTACCGAAACCCGTCTGAGCGCGCCGCAATTTGCTGCTCCTTTTAGCATGAGACCACCCGAATCCGAAGCTAATGTTAGCTTGTTCCTCTTCCGGTGTTCGCCAGCTCCGCTCGTTGCACGCGGAGATTTTGGGAGTTATCGCTGTTCCAGTCAAGACAACACAAAGTTCACCAAGTGTCTCCCGTAAATTAATCCGTAAGGAGAAGGTCCTCGCTGCTGCGAGGCTGCTGCAAGGCTGCAACGAGGCTGTACAATTGAAGCTCCGCTCCATCCGCCAGAAGCAGTGTCCCGTTGCCGCCGGTCCCTATGCCGGGAGTCCGCTCGTTTAATTTTTGCCGGCTGCGCGTTGGGAGCGATCGCAAATACACTAAAAATTGAACTAAAACATAAAAATAACAATTATACTTTATTTATAAAGCCATTTAAAAAAAACACAGCTGCAACAAAGTGCTGTACACATGAAATTAAGAACATATAAACAAAAGATGAGATGAAATCATGAAAAACAACAGTCATGTGTTTAATACAGAAGTGGGTTGAGCCTAACCAGGGGTTGCTAGGTGAGGGGCTGGACTCAGGTTTGAGGTGATTGGCTACGGCTTGTGACGTCAATAACTGCAGGAAGTGTGAATCCAGGTGTATTTATCAAAAATAAATAAATCTACTTAGAGTAAATAAACCACTGGGTGCATTTTTTTGGCACAAGGACTGTTTTTTTATGAAGTAAATACCCAAAGTTGAGTAAAAAAACATTAAAAAGTGAATTTTGCATCTGTGGTCCCCTTTAAAGCAAGCCACGGGTCCGAGCTCATTTAGCCGTGCTGAGCTTTATGAGAGGAGCAGAGAGAGGTGGCGACATTAATAAATCAGCAGCTTATCATATCGCTAAAGACACTGTCGGTCTCAGCTGTGGAAGAAGACGGCTAAAGCGTTTGCCATCTTGTTAGCCGCTAAGGACCGTATCTGTAGCGATATGATAAACTGCTGATTTATTAATGTTGAGCTTCCTCTCTGTGTTCCTCTAAAAGGAACACAGCACAGCTAAATGAGCTCTGAATTATTTCAAATAAAAAGATGGGTCTGTTGTCTAGCTGTAGCTTCACACGCTGCTGTGTTTATTAATGTCTTGTCTCTTGTACTGCCTGCCCACAATGCAGAAGCAGGAAGGGGAGGGGGAGCGCAACTGTTTGTGTGGAGGAGGTAGAAGGAGGAGGGAGGCCGCCTGGGAGAAAGAGACGGCAGGATTTCCAAGTATAAAACTATATACCGGTAGTTTATATCGAGATAGTCTCAACTTAGATTGCAAAAAAAAAAAATCTCGATATTTTAAAAATATCAATATCGCCCAGCCCTAACATACATTATAAAGTGTTAATTAGTAAAATTTATATATCTGAAGAAGCCAGAAGTTTGTGTTAAATATTTGTTTCATCCCAGTCTCCCATCATGAGCAGCACACTGGTGACAGTGGAAAGGAAAAACCCCTTTAACAAGGGAAAAAAACTTCCAGCTTAGCCAGGTTCAGGACGAGCAGCCATCTGCTTTGACCGGCTGGGCTTAGAAAGGACAGGAAAGAGACACAAATGCAGAATGACTGGTTTGTGTGTAGTTTCTATGGTCCGGGTGCAGTTTCTATGGGAAGAACTGCAGAACATGATAACTGGTTCCTGCTTTTTGGATTTGGCTGGTTCCTGGTCTATTAACACACAAGGAAGACATTGGCAGCAAATCTGGACCTGGTCAGGCTGCCTGCCTTACATTATGGCTTGGTTCATGTCTCGAAAACCCAGACTTTTGGCTGAATGGATTAGATCTCGGGGATTTTTTCAGGCACGTTCCATTGGTATGGTCATTTTAATTTGGACATTTTGAAAGCGAGTGGACCGACACAGACTGAAGGTAGATGTCATTAAAGTTCTGCCTGTTCCCAAAACAATCGTGTTTATCTGACATTCGGCTCCCCGACTGTCCTTGACAGGCTGTCTTATCTCAACACGCCTTTAGAAGTTTTGTAAACCTGACGCTCTCACCCTCCCAAACCTTCTTCTGAGGAATTCCACAGACTTTTCAGAGGAGCCCAGCTGAATAAACATTCTGTCATCATTTCAGGACTCTGAATTCGCCTCTGGCCGTCCTTGGGAACATATGGAAAATAATGGATGGCTGGATGAATGGATGCTATTCTGACCAATTAAAGGCAGAGGCAAATAATTCCATCTCTGAAGATCTAATTTAATCTGAGCAATCAGAAAAAATGGGTGAAGACAGAGTATTTGTCACATAAACTCCCAACTTATTAAATCCTATGGGGCTGAGCCTAAAGGGAATATCAGACTGTTTGTCTAAAACTTAAGAAATTCATGGGGAAACTTTTACTTTTAAGATTTATTTTATAACCTGAAAAGGAGCCAAACCTTTTAAACAAGGATACAATTGGTGGAATGCTACGAAACCGATCAAAAACATAAAAAAGTAGGTCTCTTATTTTTCCTCTTTTTTATAATACTTTAATTCTAAGTATTTTTATACGGTCCGTTCACCATGGACGCTAAACTTGCAAAGCTTGCACTATTTTTTATTTTGTTTTTTTTTTTTCGCTTTTTGCACACGCGAGTTTGGTTCCAGCGAGCAACATGCAGGACTTACGTGTTTACACCAGGGAACAGCTGTTAGCACTGAGGAGCACCGCGGTGCTGCCTGAGGAGCGACCCCGGATACCTGGCGAGCTGCGGAGGAAGCGACGGGGGACGCGCGCGGGGGTGCAGCATCGTGCAAGAAGGAGACGCTACAAACCCGTCTTTCCCTCTGTCATTATGGGAAACATGAGATCTCTTCCTAATAAGTTGGATGAGCTATCTGTGCTGACTCGACACCAGAGGGAATTCCGTGAGTGTAGCATCATGTTGTTTACGGAGACATGGCTAACTCCGCTAACTACAGACACGCTCGTCTCTCTGGAGGGCTTTCATCTCATACGGGCGGACCGGACAGCGGAGAGCGGTAAGAGAAAAGGAGGAGGACTGGCGATATTTGTGAATAATAGATGGTGTAATTCTGGGCACATCACTATTAAAGAGCAAATTTGCTGTAAAGACATTGAACTGTTAGCAGTTAGCATGAGACCTTACTATCTACCACGGGAATTCTCGCATGTTATCGCGATAGCTGCGTACGTCCCCCCCTCTGCTAATGCTGACGCTGCCTGTGACGTCCTACACTCAGCTGTGAGCAGAATACAGACCCAGCACCCACAGGCCCTCCTTCTGATCTCTGGGGATTTTAACCATTCTTCTCCATCCTCAACGTTGTCTATCTTCACCCAGTATATCAGATTCAGATTCAGATTCTGTTTATTATCGCCATTGTCAATGAACAGGATTCACAGACTAGGAATTTGCTTCGGCATAACGGTGCATAAAATATAGAAACATAAAACATAAAAAACATAAACCATAAAACATCAATACAATCAATACAATATTCAGTAAACAAAACCTACTAAGAAACAGCACAATTAGAGTGGTGCAATCAAAATACAGTGATACAGTGATTCCCAATCAAAATACAAAATACAGCGACCAAGGCAAGTTATGAGGTAACATGGTTATGAGTGTTCAAAAGTCTGACAGCAGAGGGGAAGAAACTGTTTTTATGGCGGGAGGTTCTGGTCCCAATTGACCGAAGCCTCCTGCCTGAGGGGAGTGGTTCGAACAGACCGTATGCAGGGTGAGAAGGGTCAGCTGTGATCCGACCTGCTCGCCTCACAGTCCTGGAGACGTACAGGTCATGGAGAGATGGGAGACTACAGCCGATTACCTTCTCAGCAGAGCGCACAATGCGCTGCAGTCTGTGTCTGTCCCTGACAGTGGCCCCGGCGTACCACACTGTGATGGACGCGCTGAGGATGGACTCGATGATGGCCGTGTAGAACTGCACCATCAGCTTGGCCGGCAGCTTGGCCTTCCTCAGCTGTCGCAGGAAGTACATCCTCTGCTGAGCCTTTTTGATGAGGGAGCTGATGGTTGGCTCCCACTTGAGGTCCTGGGTGATGGTGGTGCCGAGGAACCGGTAGCAGTCCCCAATGATGATGGGGGTGTTGTTAAAGGTGATGGGGGGCAGAGGGGCTCTGTCTTTCCTGAAGTCCACAATCATCTCCACTGTCTTCTGGGCGTTGAGCTCCAGGTTGTTGTTGCTGCACCAGGTCACCAGCCGACCCACCTCTCTCCTGTACGCAGACTCATCATCATCCGAGATGAGCCCGATGAGGGTGGTGTCGTCCGCAAACTTAATAAGTTTTACGGAGTCATGGTTGGAGGTGCAGCAGTTGGTGTACAGGGAGAAGAGCAGAGGGGAAAGAACACAGCCTTGTGGTGAACCTGTGCTTATGGTCTGAGTGTCCGAGACAGCTTTCCCCAGCCGCACGCGCTGACTCCGGTCTGTCAGGAAGTCAGTGATCCACCTGCAGGTGGCGTCAGGTACACCGAGCAGAGAGAGCTTGTCTTGGAGCAAAGCAGGAAGGATGGTGTTGAATGCAGAGCTGAAGTCCACAAACAGGATCCTAGCATAGGTTCCTGGGGAGTCCAGATGCTGCAGATGCTGCATCACCTGCCACACCAGAGAAAATAAAATATGGGATCTGTTTTTTGCCAATACCAAGGAGGCATATAACTCATTATCTCTTCCTCCCCTGGGACAATCTGATCATAATCTGGTTCATCTTTTGCCTGTGTACAAACCACTCGTACACAGGGAACCAGCCACCACCCGCACAGTGAAGAAATGGACTGCAGAGGCTGAGGAGGCTTTCAAAGACTGTTTCAGTACAACTTTGTGGGAGGAAATGTGTGATCCTTATGGGGAAGATATTGATGGACTCACATACTTCATAACGGATTATGTTAATTTCTGTGTGGAGAACACTGTACCCACAAAGACTGTTCGATGTTTCTCCAACACAAGCCCTGGATTAATCCTGGTATAAAGGCTCTTTTGAAGGAGAAGAAGAGAGCTTTTAGGTCAGGTAACAAAGAGGAGATGAAAGCCGTGCAGAGAGAGCTGAGGAGAAAAATCCGAGAGGGCAAAGAACACTACAGAGAGAAAATGGAGGTCCAGCTAAAGCAGAATAATGCTAGAGGAGTCTGGAATAGCCTTAAATCTATTTCTGGCCATAAAAAACCTGTCTCCCAGGAGTGTGGGAACCAGAAGTGGGTGAATGAACTCAATCTGTTTTTCAATAGGTTTGATAACTCTCCTGCTCCTCCCACTACACAGGCACCACTGCTGACGCCTTCCTGTCCGACAAGACCGACACACTTTCCTCTCACCTCTCCCACATTCACCCCGCTTCCTCTCAATATGAACTCGACACCAAACATGTCTCCTGCTGACGTACATTCCAGCACAACCACCCCGCCCCCCCAATCCAGCCTGACATTTACAGCACCCCAGGTGAGAAATGAGCTCAGGAGGATAAAGACCAGGAAGGCTGCAGGTCCAGATGGCATCAGCTCAAGACTTCTCAGGACCTGTGCAGATGAGCTGTGTGATGTGACTGGGTATATATTTAATCTCAGTTTGAGATTAGGGAAAGTCCCACAGCTGTGGAAGACATCTTGCGTGGTACCAGTCCCGAAGACCCCACATCCAAAAGACCTCAACAGCTACAGGCCGGTGGCATTGACATCTCACCTGATGAAGACCTTGGAGAGGCTGCTTCTTTCCCACCTCCGCCCCCTGGTGAGTCCATCTATGGACCCACTACAGTTTGCCTACCAATCTGGCATTGGAGTGGAGGATGCCATTATCTACCTCCTTCACAGCTCTCTTTCTCATCTGGAGACTGCTGGGAGCACAGTGAGAATCATGTTTTTTGATTTCTCTAGTGCTTTCAATACCATCCAACCAGTGATATTGAAAGATAAGCTGGAGAACACAGGTTTGGACCATCAGCTCATCACCTGGATCCTGGATTACCTCACAAAAAGACCACAGTATGTGAGGATCCAGGGTTGTCAGTCAGACACGGTTGTCTGCAGCGTGGGGGCTCCACAAGGAACAGTCCTTGCCCCCTTCCTCTTCACCCTCTACACCGCTGACTTTCAGTACAGCTCTGCCAGCTGTCACCTGCAGAAGTTCTCAGATGACTCTGCTATCGTCGGTCTCATCAAAGATGGAGATGATGGGGAGTACAGAGAACTGACTAAGAACTTTGTGGGGTGGTGCCAGAGGAACTGTCTGCAGATCAACACCGGAAAAACAAAAGAACTTGTGGTGGACTTTCGCGGGTCCAAACGGTCTCCTGCTGTGTCAGTAGTAGGGACATTGAGATCGTGAGGTCCTACAAGTACCTGGGTGTTCATCTTAATAACAAGCTGGACTGGACTGACCACACAGCTGCCCTCTATAAGAAAGGACTGAGTAGACTACATCTACTGAGGAGACTCAGGTCCTTCGGTGTGCAGGGGGCTCTTCTCAGGACCTTCTTTGATGCTGTGGTGGCATCAGCCATCTTCTTTGGAGTGGTCTGTTGGGGTAGCAGCATCTCCACTGCTGACAGGAAGAGACTGAACAAGATCCTCAGGAAATCCAGCTCTGTCCTGGGGTGTCATGTTGACCCAGTTGAGGTGGTGGCTGACAGGAGAATGAGGACCAAGCTTCAGCACATGCTGGAGTTCCCGTCCCACCATGCACCACTCTCTGACAGCCCTGAGCAGCTCCTTTAGTGCCCGGCTGCGGCACCCTAAGTGCGTGAAGGAAAGATACCGCAGGTCTTTCCTTCCGGCCGCCATCAGACTGTACAACACGCGCTGCTCTTAGTAGTTATATTTCGTTTTTATACTGTTTAAGTATTTTTATGTACTAATCTGTACTATTTGTGTACCGGTATATAGAGATTTTTTAACATTTTCTGAACTGGTTCTGCTCTGTCCTTTATGCTGCTGTGACAATGTAAATTTCCCCACTGTGGGATTAATAAAGGCATCTTATCTTATCTATCTGCATATAGACAGTTTCAAGGCAAGACCTGACCAAGAAATACCATGAAAGCACGGGAGTGTTCATAAAGCTATTGACAAGGGTTCAAATTAAATAGTTTTCATTTGATACTGTTTCTATCAACATGATTGTTGACCTGCCATTGTGTATCTGTTCCTCCTTCCTAGGGCTGGGAGATATCTCGATATTTTTAAAATATCGAGATAAAAAAAATTGCGATATAAGTCTCGATATAAACAATATAGTTTTATACTTGAAAATCCTCCTACTGCTTTCTTTCTCTCACTCGCCCCCTTCCTTCTCCCTCACTGAACACAAACCCAGCCCCTCAATGGCCTCCTCCTTCCTACCTGCAGGATTTGGGCGGAGACGTTTAGCACAACAAGTAAACATGGCAAATAAGAAGAGCCGCTAGCTGCTGAGGGAAAAAAAAAACAATGTTCTTTCTGAGCTAGTTTGGATTTAGATTGTCAGATGAGAGGCAGAAAAATGATTTTTGTGGATCCATCCATCCATCCATCCATTTTCGTCCGCTTATCCGGGGTCGGGTCGCGGGGGTAGCAGCCTAAGTAGGGAGGCCCAGACTTCCCTCTCCCCAGCCACATGGAGCAGCTCCTCTGGGGGAATCCCAAGGCGTTCCCAGGCCAGCCGAGAAACATAGTCCCTCCAGCGTGTCCTGGGTCTTCCTCTGGGCCTCCTCCCGGTGGGACATGCCCGGAACACCTCCCCAGGGAGGCGTCCAGGAGGCATCCTAACCAGATGCCCGAGCCACCTCAACTGGCTCCTCTCGATGTGGAGAAGCAGCGGCTCTACTCCGAGTCCCTCCCGGATGACTGAGCTTCTCACCCTATCTCTAAGGGAGAGTCCAGACACCCTGCGGAGAAAACTCATTTCAGCCGCTGAAATAAGTTTGCCTGAGCAGCCTGAAAGCGGCTGATTTCTGTGGATAATGCTGAAAATTGTCCTGACGGAAGTTCAGAACTACGCATATTTTTTACCATTTAAACAGTGGAGTGGAGCATGAACCGTGAAGTGGCAGCTCCGAGTGTTTTTAGTCTGCTTCCTTAAAACAAACCACGGGTCAGAGCTTATTTAGCCGTGCTGAGCTTTATGAGAGGAGCAGAGAGAGGTGGCATCATGAATAAATCAGCAGTTTATCATATCGCCAAAGACACGGTCCTTAGCGGCTAACGCTTTAGCCGTCATGTTCCACAGCTTAAACTGACCGTGTCTTTAGCGGTATGATAAACTGCTGATTTATTAATGTTGCCACCTCTCTCTGCTGTTTGATTTAAGGAAGCAGACTAAAAACACTCGGAGCTGCCGCTTCATGGTTCTGAGTAGAGGTTCACATTACTGCAGTTCACACACACACACACACACACACACACACACACACACACACACACACACACACTGACTAACGTGAAGGCACCTTTCTATCTTATCAAGACACTCAAAGCTCTTTACAACACAATCTGTGTCCTCATTTACCCATTCATACAAGACTACTACAAACCGGATTCCAAAAAAGTTAAGACACTAAAGAAATTGTGAATAAAAACTGAAGGCAATGATGTGGAGATGTCAATATTTTATTCGTAATAGAACATAGATGACAGATCAAAAGTTTCATCTGAGTAAATGTAACATTTTAAAGAAAAAATATGTCTATTCAAAATTTCACAGTGTCAACAAATCCCAAAAAAGTTTGGACAAGTAGCAATAAGTGGTTGGAAAAAGGAAATTGAGCATGTACTGAAAAGCTGGAAGACCAATTAACACTAATTAGGTCAATTGACAACAGGATTGGGTATAAAAAGAGCTTCTCAGTGTCGGTAGCCGTGTTTCCATCAAGGTTTCTTGATGCGCATTTTGAAGTATCGCATCAAAAAAGCTGAATGGAAACGGCACGATTGGAATTAACTTCCTCTTAATTCGCAAAAAAGTTGATACGCTCGCTTGAGGTGGTTTTTGGGTTTTTCGAATCAGAGCCGATGCGCAAAACGAGAGATGTAAACAGATTTGCCGACTCAGTTCTGCCGTAGCGAACATTTACATCACGTGACTTCGTCTCCGGACAACATGTAACATCGCTAAAACTAGTTGGCATGACAGAATAAATACAACTTGCCCGATAGCAACACATACCTGAAATTTGATTTGATTTGATTTGATGTTTATTCATTCATTTTAAAAGAACAATACAAGACAGTTTCATCAGATACAAGAATACAAGTAGGATAAAATGAAGGGAGCAGAAAGAAGATGAAATCTTATTATATCTGCCCCTTATTTCACAGTTTGTTCAACCAATGATAACCTTCAAGCAACATCACAGAATGAATAATTCTACTTATTTTTCTAACTGTAATACACAAACTACATCACAAAATGAATAATTCTACTTAATTTTCCTAACTGTAATACACAAACTAGATCACAAAATGAAAAATTCTACTTAATTTTTCCAACTGTAATACACAAACTACATCACCCATAATTCTACTTGATTTTTCTAACTGTAATACACAAACTACATCACAAAATGAATAATTCTACTTAATTTTTCCAACTAATACACAAACTACATCACACTTAATTTTTATTTTATTTTTATTTTTACTTTTTTTTTTTATTTTTTTACTTACTTTTTCTATTTTTTTTTTTAATTTTCCTAACTAATACACAAACTAGATCATAAAATGAATAATTCTACTTAATTTTTCTAACTGTAATACACAAACTACAAGATGGCACAACATCAAGATGTTGACAAAATGAATAATTCTACTTAATTTTCCTAACTGTAATACACAAACTACATCACAAAAATGAATAATTCTACTTCGTTTTTCTAACTGTAATACACAAACTGCGTCACAAATGAAAAACTACTTAATTTTCTAACTGTAATACACAAACGCACTAAGCTACATCATAAGTACAACATAAGTGTAATACACAAACACACTAAGTTACATCATATATAGTTTTGGAGCAAGTCCTTTTTGACCTTTTTCTTAAATGTACACATTGATTTTGCATTTTTAACATCACTCTCCAGAGCATTCCACAATCGAACTCCCTGAATTGAGGTAGACCGTCCCTTTAAGCTGGTTCTGAATTGTGGTTTGATGAATATCTCTGTTCCCTTGAGATTGTAACAACTTTGTCTTTTTATAAAATTTCTTTGGATATTTAAAGGTAATGTGTTATTATGAGCCCTATACATAACTGATAAAATACTATATTCTACCAATTCCTGGAATTTCAATAAATTTAGCTGAAGAAACAAGGTGTTTGATGGGTGACTGAAATGTTTTCTGGTGATTACTCTTACAGCTCTCTTTTGTAAAATAAAAACAGGCTTTGTAATTGTTTTGCACGCTTTTCCCCAAACCTCAATACAATAGATTAAATGTGGAGCAATGATTGTGTTATACAACATATGCAGAGCTTTATCAATTAAAAAATCCCTGACTTTATACAGTACTGCAATTGATCTAGCAATTTTTGTTTTAATGGAATTTACATGATGTTTCCATGTCAGTTTGTCATCAATGATAACACCCAGAAACTTCACTTCACTCACTTTACAGATCACAACATCTTCAATTTCAAATGGATTGTCATCAACACTTCTCTTTTTGTTACTGAATATCATGTAATTAGTTTTATCTAGATTCAAAGATAATTTGTTTAATTTAAACCAAGTTTGTATTTTTATAAATTCTGTTTTCATCATATCCAAAATCTGTTTTATGTCTTTACCCGAACAGAAAAAAGTGGTGTCATCGGCAAAAAGAACACATTTAAGAAGTCCTGACACATTTACCAAGTCATTCACATATAAAATAAATAACTTTGGTCCAAGCACAGAGCCCTGAGGAACTCCACAATTGATATCACGGAGGTCAGATCTAACATCATTTATTTGCACAAACTGTTTCCTATCTTTCAAATAGCTAGATACCCACTGTAATGCTGGTCCTCTAATACCATATTTATTTAGTTTTTCAAGGAGAATGGTGTGGTCAATGGTATCAAATGCTTTTTTTAGATCAACAAAAACACTAACACAGTACTGTTTATGATCGACAGCATTAGTTATTTGTTCCATAAAATCCATGAGAGCCATTGAAGTAGAGTTTTTTTCTCTAAACCCATACTGACTGCTACTTAAAATATTTTGTTTATCAATAAATTGATCCAATCTGGTCACAAATAGTTTTTCTAGAATTTTTGAGAACTGTGGTAATAAGGATATTGGCCTATAATTATTGAATAGACATTTATCACCATTTTTAAAAAGAGGAATTACCTTTGCTACTTTCATGTTATCTGGAAATATTCCTGTTGAAAAAGATAAATTGCATATATATGTAAACGGTTCAATAACATAACTCATTATTTCTTTTACGAACATCATATCCATGTCCACCCAGTCTTTTGATCTCTTGTCTGAGAGATTTTTTACCATTTTCATAATTTCCTCTTTGTTAGTTCCATTAAGAAAAATACTGTTGGTGCAACTTTTAAAGGAGACCACAGATATGTTTTTAAAATTGTTATGGTATTTCTTTGGGGTTACCAGACACTGTTTATTCAATTTAATACACAAAATAATTCTTAGATAATCAATTATACCCTTTTTAATTCTGCCATTTTTAACTTTCGTTTTGAACGACCGGTTTATGATAATGAGATCTCGTGGCACGCCCTTCAAAGTTCTGCTTGCATTAACTCCGCCCTCCAAAGGCAGACGAGGAAGTCAACTCACGTTACTACCACACTGAGCCGAGCTGAGCTGAGCTGAACTGGACCACGACAGATCAGAGTGTACAAGTTGTCGTGTCATTTTTTATTCTTCCTCTGTAATGTCTCCTCTGACTCTCCCACCCTCTGCCTGTGCGCGCGAGCTGGATGGCACACACACACACTCACAGCGGGGCTATCTTTTTATCTGTGTTTCTCCGAGGAGCGTGCTGGCCCGACACACAAACACACACACTCACACAAACATGCACACATCTGTTCCCATCTGAAAACTATCAATTTTAAATCTGCTTAGTGCTCCATTATCTGCGCCAGGAGTTTAAAAAAAAAAAGGGGGAAAAAAAAAAAGATCATGGACAAGATGCGAACCCAAGTCTCCCGAGTGGCGTTCGAGCGCGCTAACCACTCAACCAAACTGGCAGTTGTACAAAAGTAGTCCTTCATCGTATAAGAAGTGTAATTCTTCTACGGTAATGTCGCCTGGACATTGCTATTAAAAATAAAATTAAGCCACGCATCTCTGCTCTCTGAGACTGGAAGAGTGTGTATCAACACATGTTGTGTAATGCAGCCAACAACGCAACATTTAACTTTAGGAGCCATTCTGCTGAGATGAACTGTTCTTCTTCTTCTCCATTTGATTTATGGCGGATCGCAAACAACTGTTAGGTGCATACCGCCACCTAGTGTGCAGGCTGAGATGAACTCAGGAACCGCGTGGGTGGAGCATTACCAGGGGTTGCTAGGTGACGGGGGCGGGACAAAGGTTGGGATGGGTTGTGGCTGTGGGTTGTGGCTGCGGTTTGTGACGTAACAAACCGCAGGAAGTGCAATCGGGCCGTTTCTATCTAAGATAAATAAATATACTTATAGTAAATAAACCACTGGGTGCATTTTTTTGGCCTTAGGACTGTTTTTTTATGAAGTAAATACCCAAAGTTGAGTACAAAAACATTAAAAAGTGAATTTTGCATATGTGGTCCCCTTTAAACAAGGCAGCTCTATCAGGTTTTCTCCGAAACAAAGAAAAATCAAGTGGGAGTATTTTCTGACAAATCATCTTCATCTGTCCTCTGAGACTATTAGGTAGGAGTATCATCAGAATACACCTCCTCTCTCAGCAGCTTTCTGACCCACTTTAAATGTCTGTTGAGACGTGATAGTGTGTACTTGTAACAACTATGCATATGCAAGAAAGACTTAAAGTTGAACTTTTAGCAGGGAATGTCTTAATGCAAATCCCAGACATAAAAGTTTTTAGGTTGCTAAAATAGGTGTGTCTTTTTTCTGTTAAACTGTTTCTTTGTTGTAAAAATTCTTAATTGATGTTTTCACAGATTAAAATCATGCATTTAACCTGTTGAGGGGTGAGTTTTAGCAAATCCAGAAGTGTTTGGTGCGTTTAGGCTACACTGTTGTGACTGATAAAGTTCTCCGAGGTGTGCTTTATGACTCTGAAGATTGCAACGAGAAACTTCAGACCATAACAAACTGAAAATAAAACTGAAAACGATTATGAAACTCATGCATGTTTATATACCAGATAATCCAAAGCACTGTATTGATGAATTGCTTCTTTAAAAAAAAGCTTTTTCCAACTCAAACTGAATGGCAGCGACTCATGTTCATTCAGGGGTACCCCAAGGCTGATAGCTCAGACTTCTTTTATTTGCAACATTCTTTATCTCATTGAGTCTGGTAATTCAATATGCAGATGATGTGATTGTATTATTCACTCCCAGCTCCTGTTTAAAGGTACTATCTGCGATTTCTGTATGACCAAAACACTTAGAAAAATTTTCAACAAGGAAAAGCATTCTGCTCCCTGAGGGGGGAGCTAAAGTCCGTTCTCCGCTGAACTTGAGATCTGCTCCGCCCCCAGCTGCAGTCTCTTTGAGACGCTACGATATTCTGTGTTTATATGTTACTAAAACCTTCTAAAAAATAAAACCATGGGGCGCTAGTCCAGAACACCAGGAAATCTTCAGAGCCTCTGGCAGCCACGTTGAACCCTACTTTTATTCACTCGTGACAATTTCACTTCCTCATTCATCGCAGTCGGCAGAGGAAGCGGTACAGAGCGGTGGATGAAGCGATTATTTGACAAAAAGTCCTGATCAGGGATTAAGAAGGGGAATTTAATACATTTGTGTGACATACAAAACAGTCCTGCATCGCTTTCCAATCCTTTGAACGAGAACGTGCGCGGCGCTGGGGCTGGGACAGGTGGGGGCGTGGGTTGGGGCGTGAGAAGCTCTGTTGAGGACAACTGGAACGCAGCTCTTTATTGGCTGATTAAAAACTCTGTTTTTATTGGCTGGAAAATGGCGTGTCACCTTTTCTTTTTAGAAATGCTTATTTACCACCTGGAGAAGCAAGGGGACAA